>JARYGA010037950.1:0-23771 GCA_030545235.1 Helianthus tuberosus
GTATTGCAGTCGTATGTGTGTGTTTTGATTTTGGGGAAGAACTTTCATGCGTAGGAGATGATCGGTTTTAAATCAGGATCTATACGACGTATAGATCCATACGCATCGTAGACAACGGTCAAAAAAGCAGGGTTGACTTGTCAAATTACCATTTTACCCTTGTAATTTGTCTATACGATTCTGAATACAAGGGTATAATGGTCATTTTCTGACCTTTATATACGCTGCGTATGGCCCTCTACGTAGCGTATACAAAGGTCAGAAAATGACCTTTATACCCTTCTGTATAGCCTATACGACGCCTGGATACAATGGTTAAAAGGACATTTTCTGACCTTTATATATGTTGCGTATAGGGCCCTACACTTCGTATATAAAGGTCAGAAAATGACCTTTATACCCTTGTATTCAGCATCGTATAGACAAATTACAGGGGTAAAATGGTAGTTTAACATATTTAAATTGTTAAAGTTTGATTTGTGGGGGAATTTGTCTGCCATTTGTATACGCATCGTATGGCTTTATACGATGCGTATATAAAGTGTCTTTTTACCAATCTACCCTTGTGTTGAGGCTTACGAAGCCAAATACAGGGGTAGTTGTGTCATTTTCTTTTCATACGCTGCATAGGGATCTATACGCAGCATATATAAAGGTCCATTTTTGTATTTTTTTGTGTATTCCTTTGTTTCTTTATATAAAAAAGAAAATTTATTGTGTGTATTTTGGGGTGTTTACATTTTATTTATAAAAAAACAATATTATTGATAAATAATACAAATATAAATTATAAAAATTAAAATAACACAAATATATGAATTATAAAAATTTAAAATAATAGAAATATTATGAATTATAAAAATGATACAAATATTATGAATTATAAAAATTAAAAATGATACAAATTTTATAAATTATAAAAATTCTACAATTAACAAAAATACAAGTTTCTGCTTAATCTTCGATAACATGTAAACTCGGGTCTATGTCTTTGTCTTTGTCTGAGTCTGATTTAGGGTTGATTATCTCGTAGTAGTGCTGTAACCGCAGTCTATACATTTCTTCAAACTGTTCCACAGCTATTCTTCGATGTGTCGACCATAATGGGCTCACTATAGGCATGGGGTAGTCTCTTTCTAACTTAGCATGTATGAAGTGTCCCCCGTAAGCATGTACGAACGTTATCGCTTGAGGTCGTGGATCTACAGGGGCATCCGTTAACAGGAAGAAGGTATAGCTCCCTTCGATGCTTAGCACGTGGAGGACGATATTATACCTTTGCGCTACGAGAAGCCCTACATGGAGTATTTCCATCTAGTGACTTCGAGGGCACCCTTTGTCACACCCCAACCGATGGCGGAAACATCGGGGAGCGGCAGTGAGTGAAACAGATTGTCCAGGAGAAATCCATAACAACTAAAATTACCGGATATTTAACGTTACGTCCCATACCATAACATATCAAATAAAATAGTTATTACAGACATAGCATCTCGAAGACAAATAAATTGTTCCGACAACTCAGATTTTATTTAGTTTGTTTCTAGACTCCCCTAGCTTGATTCCATAGTGATCAACAAACATAGTAAGCATCCTAAACACCTGTCACATACGATAAAATAAAAGTCAATACACATAGTGTAAAGGTAAGCATAAAAGTTTAATAGTATAATAGTAGCGAAAGCGATTTACGCATAACCAGCATGTAACACGTAGAAATGTGAAGCAAGTAAGTTATCGACAATGAAATATGCACAGACGTGACTGCGAGTTGTAGAATGCGTAACTCATATCACCACTGTGACACGTGAAGAAAATCCCTTAACAACCCCTGTCCACGACAGGTGCTGAGTCCAAACTATAGTACTATCATTGCTAAGGTGTCAGGCAACAATCATTGTGTAAACATAACATACTAGCATTCATCGAATAACACGTACAACATGCGAGAGAGGTTAGCGTATAAAAGTGTTTGCGTTGTGTGATCTATGTGATTTGATATAGGTAACGTATGTAACACCCAAAAGAGCGTTAAGCAAAAAGGGATCGGGTATACTCACAAAGCGTGTTTAGTAAATAAACACAGTATTGGATTGAAGGGAGCGCTTGAGATTTAGCCTGATCAGATAACGACAGTATAGGCATTGAACGGTGCGTAAAAACGGTGTCGAGTGGAACAAGTGGCGGATAGTGATCCGATTGGATGACCTTCCGGACGGATGGTCATCCGGACGGATGACCATTCGGTCGGAGGGTTGTCCGTTTGGGATGGGTGTGCTTGTGTATGAACTTTGAAGTTTTCGTTGTAGCATTTTGAAAATGGAGAAGTGTTCCTACAATTTAGGTCATCCAGCCGGATGGTCATCCGGACGGATGACCATTCGGTCGGATGGCGATTCGTTGGAACTGTCATTCTTTGAAGTTTTTGTAAAAATGTTTAAGTGTTGAAGATCACAAGTCATATGTTCGGGTCGTCGTTCGATCAGATGGTGATCTGATCGGACGGCAATCCGCTCGGCAACTTATTTGTTTGAAAATTGTAAAATCTGTTAAGTTCAGAAAGTCTGCGGTTTGAACTGAGACGGTATGACCACGTGTCAAACAACAGAAACTCCATCAAGTCTAGTCGTCCGATCGGATGGGAATCACCCCGTCTGATCAGTAACTGTTCTTGACGGAACTTCATGTTCAACCCGTTAAGTCGGTCATCTCTTTGATAAAAATCCGTTCTCGAACCGGCACTTCACTAGAGAATGAGTAGAAGGCCTGAACGAGTTCAGCTTCTATCGGTTCTAAAGTGAAAAGTTAAGAACATTGAAGAAAAGTGGGAATCAGTTGAAAAATGTTTAGATAAAGATGAAATCAGTGTTTAAACTTGCTAAAATCCCTTAGATCTAAGTTGTTCTTGGTGGAATGAGGTCACACTTTGGTGTTCATGAGAACCCATGATGAGATTCTCCTAGAACAACCCAAATCCACAAATCTCATGGTGAAAAGTTGAGATTTGATGGTGAAATTGATGAGAAAGTGTGTGTAGATCAAAGATGTACAAGATTTGGAGTAGAAACTTACAAGAATTGCGAGGAATCGAGAGAAAATGGCTTGAGAATGCGAAGAGTCGGTGGAGAGCTGTCACATCATGAATAGTGATGTGACAGGTGAGTATTTATAGGAGATGAGGAGATGAGGCAGTGTATTGTGGATCAGAGGGCCTCCCGATCGGATGGCAATCCGATCGGATGGCATCCGGACGGATGACCATTCGATCGAATGGTCCTTCGATTGGATGGCTTTTGCCAGTTGGTTTCTGACATTTTGTTTCGTGCGTTGAGCGTTGTGTGTAAGCGATGCGATAGTATCACCCATTAGTCATACAATAACATAATTCCTAACAAACACAAAAGTAAACCTTAGGTTGCGAGTTCGCGATGTGATTACGTTGCGATAGGGTTGTGATTGCATTTGCGAATAATCACCTCAAAACAATATAGACGTGCACAAGTAACACATAATAGCACACACACATAAAACAATATCCATAACCTATAATTCAATTTGCGATGCGATAGCGTTAAGTAGATTAGCGTTGAGTTATCTTTATCGCATTGTTACTTCACATAATGCAACTAAAATAGCATAAACTAAAGTATCGATTATCGGGAATCAAGAGTACAAGCGATAATCAAGCCAGGAATGATATATCTAATTAGCAATCTTTTCTTCCTTTGACTTTGACTTTGACTTGTACTTTGACTTCAAAAAGTCGGGTTGTTACAGCCTCCCCTACTTTAGGGAATTTTGGTCCCGAAATTAAGGTGTAGGCGTATCTAATAGCTGTGGATACTTAGCCTTCATATCACTTTTGAGTTCCCTGGTGAACTCGGCGACGCATTTTCCTTCCCAACGAACCTTCACAATAGGAATGCGTGAGTGTCGGAGCTTCTTGGTCTCTCGATCCATGATCTCGACTGGCTTTTCCACGAAGTGTAATGTTTCGTCCACTTGTAGATACTCAAGTGGTACTTGTAAATTCTGTTCAGCTAGACACGTTTTGAGGTTCGAAACATGGAAAGTCGGGTGCACGTTGCTGAGTTCCTCCAGTAATTCGAGTCTGTAGGCTACTTTGCCAATTCTTTCTAGAATTTTAAAGGGTCCAACATATCGAGGCGCGATCTTTCCTTTCTTGCCGAATCTGATCACTCCATTCCAAGGTGAAACCTTTAGGAGTACGTGATCGCCAACGTCAAATTCAAGGGGCTTGCGGCATTTATCGGCGTAACTCTTCTGACGACTCTGAGCTTTCAACAAATTGTCTCGGATCTAGAGGATTTTGTCAGTCATTTCTTGCAATAACTTAGGATCGGTAATTTGAGCATCTCCGATCTCGTGCCATACAATAGGCGATCGACAGTTTCTTCCATACAATGCCTCAAATGTTGCCATTTGAATGCTAGAGTGATAACTATTATTGTACGAGAATTCGACCAAGGGTAAGTGCGCGTCCTAATTACCACCGAAATCTAAGACACACGGCCGAAGCATGTCTTCAAGGGTGCGAATCGTGCGTTCAGTCTGACCGTCGGTTTGGGGATGGAAAGCGGTACTTAGATTAAGGGTAGTATCGAGAGTAGATTGAAACGTTTCCCAAAGGTGCGAGGTAAACCGACCATTGCGGTCAGAGATGATATCACGAGGCGTCCCGTGTCGATAGATGATCTCATCGGTGTAGATCCATGCTAATCGTTCTACCTTGAAGTCTTCTCGTATCGGCAGAAAATGAGCAGATTTAGAAAGACGATCAACGATAACCCAAATGCTATCGTGACCTGATGGCGTGCGTGGAAGTTTCATTATGAAGTCCATAGCTATACTCTCCCATTTCCACATAGGGATCTCGGGTTGTACGAGTAAGCCAGAGGGTCTTTGTTGCTCAGCGTTGACTTTCGAACAAGTCAGGCACTTTGATACATAGATGGCGACCAATACCTAAGACGAAGGTCATGGTACATCTTGTCGGCACTAGGATGAATAGAATACCGAGATTTATGGGCTTTAGTCAGCAATATCTCCCGAAGGTTATTGCGACTTGGTATCCATATGCGATCGAGATAATAATAGATATCGTTCGATTTGGTGACAAATTTAGTTTCAGCACCGCACTTCTTCATTTCATCTCGCAAGGTGTTCTCAATAAAGCTGGCGTACTGAGCGTCACGGATCAGGGCTTCGAGATCGTGATGGGCGCGAGTATTATGGACGCTATTCAAATAGCTTCGTCGACTTAGAGAATCGGCAACGACATTTGCTTTAACAGGGTGGTAACGATTCTCACAATCATAATCGTTGAGAAGTTCGACCCATCGGCGTTGGCGCATATTCAGTTCTTTCTGGCTCAAGATGTGTTGTAGGATCTTATGGTCGGTGAAGACCGTACACTTGGTACCATAAAGATAGTGTCGCCAAATCTTTAGCGCAAAAACAACTGCACCAAGCTCGAGGTCGTGGGTTGTATAGTTCTTCTCGTGGATCTTGAGCTGACGAGAGGCCTACGCGATAACCTTGTCTCGTTGCATGAGAACACAACCGAGACCGAGGTTAGAGGCATCGCAATAGACTACGAAGTCGTCATTTCCGTCGGTTAGTGCGAGTACAGGAGCGTTGCAGAGCATAAGCTTGCGAGTTTGAAAGGCTTCCTCTTGCTCGGTTCCCCAAACAAAAGGTCTGTCCTTGTGTGTAAGAGAGGTGAGAGGAACAGCGATCTTCGAGAAATTGGCGATGAATCAGCGATAATAACCAGCCAATACGAGGAAAGAACAAACTTCGGACGGGTTCTTTGGTGTAACCCAGCTCTTAACTGCTTTGATTTTTGCGGGGTCGACGTGAATTCCTTGATTACTGACCATATGACCGACAAATTGAACCTCCTCAAGCCAAAATTCGCACTTGGAGAATTTGTCATAGAGGCGATTTCCCTGGAGTAGTTCAAGAACCAAACGTAGATGCTACGCGTGTTCGGCTTTTGATTTAGAATAGATCAGGATATCATCGATAAACACGATGACAAAACGGTCGAGATAGGGTTTACACACACGATTCATTAGATCCATAAAGACTGTGAGGGTGTTAGTAAGACCAAAGGGCATGACAACAAATTCGTAGTGGCCGTATCGAGTTCGAAAAGCGGTTTTGGGTATATCTTCCTCTTGAATTCGTAACTGATGATATCCGGAGCGTAGATCGATCTTGGAAAAGCACGTAGCACCTTGTAACTGATCAAACAAATCATTGATTCGAGGTAAGGGATAATGATTCTTGATAGTCAGCTTATTAAGCTCCCTATAATCGATGCACATCCAGAACGATCCGTCCTTCTTTTTGACGAAAAGGACAAGCGCGCCCCAAGGAGAGGTGCTAGGGTGAACGAAGCCTTTATCAAGCAGTTCTTGGAGTTGACTTGAAAGTTCGCGCATTTCGGATGGAGCGAGGCGATAAGGCGCTTTAGCGACAGGATTTGCTCCAGGAATGAGGTCGATTTGAAAATCGATATCACGAGATGGCGGTAAACCAGTTAAATCATCAGGAAAGACGTTAGGAAAATCATGACCCACGAGCACCTTTTCCATTGCCTTCTCTTTCTTTTCCTTCTCCGCTACTACAATATGTGCCAAGAAAGCTTTGTATTCCTTGCGGAGATACTTGCTTGCTTGGACACATGACATGAGTTTCAGTTCCTTCGAGGCGATTTCACCATAGACACACAATTGATCACCGTTTGAGAGAGAGAAACAAATCATCTTTTCAAAACAAACAATTTCAGCATGATTTTCACGAAGAAAATCCATGCCTACTAAGACGTCAAAACTACCAAGCTTCATCGGGATAAGACTGATCGGGAAAACGTGATTGTTGAGCTCAAGAGTACAATCACGTAGAACGGAGCTAATAGTGACGGTTCTTCCAGTGGCAACTTCTACATCGAACGTAGATGGGAGGTTAGCGCTTTTATGGTTTAAGAGCCTTTCGAATTTAAACGACACAAAATAGTTATCGGCTCCAGTATCAAATAAACACGAAGCATAAATACCATTTACGAGGAACGTACCATTAACCACGTTGTTGTCTGCCTATGTTGTCTGCCTGGGTCTGGCGAGCATTGATGTCGAAAACTCACCCAAGGGCTGCTTGCTGAGCTGGCTGTTGCTGCTGCTGTTGATGTTGGGCTGGCTACTGCTGTGGCTCTTGCTTCACCACTCTGTTTGGGCAGACATTCACGAAGTGGTTGGGATCACCACACGCATAGCAGGCTCTTGCGTGAGCAGCGGGGGAAGGAGTTGCTTGTTGTCCCTGAGGAGCAGGAAGTGGAGCTGGCAGAGCAGGAGGAGCTTGAACTAGAGCTTGAGTTTGCCGGGGACCAGTGCGGCAGTTTGCAGTAAAGTGGCCGTAAAGGTTGTAGTGAACACAAAATTGACATGCGATCCCAACAGGATGATGGTAAGTACAAGTAGGCCAGAGAGGGTGCGGACCAGTGTATGCACGCTTTGCAGGAGGTGCATTGGTCGTGTGTCACACCCCAACCGATGGCGGAATCATCGGGGCACGACACTAAGCGAAACAGATTGTCCAGGAGAAATCCATAACAACTAAATTACCAGATAATTAACATTATGTCCCATACCATAACTTATCAAATAAAACAGTTATTACAGAGAAAGATATCTCAAGACAAATCATTGTTCTGACAACTCAAAATATTATTCGTTTGTTTCTTGACTCTTCCTAACTTGGTTCCACATAGCAAGCATCCTAGCATCTTAAACACCTGTCTCATACGTTAAAGTAAAGTTCAATACACATAGTGTAAAGGTGAGCATACAAATTTAATAGTATAATAGTAGCGAAAGCGATTTACGCATAACCAGCATGTAATATGTATAATGTGAAGCAAGTAGGTTATTGACAATGAAATATGCACAGACGTGACTGCGAGTTGTAGAGTGCGCAACACATATCACCACTGTGACATGTGAAGAAATACCCTTAGCAACCCCCCAACCGATGGCGGAATCATCGGGGCGCGACACTGAGCGAAACAGATTGTCCAGGAGAAATATGTAGATCCCAATATGGATCCGGATCACAGTGGTTGATTGTTTTAGTCCAAAACACCTATTGATTAAGTGTTTGCACTATGAAGAAGTTAAGAAAAATCATAGAATGAAGATGAAACTAATGGTATGATGAATACAACAAGTGTTGTATTGAATCCAAACATGAAATGAACAATAAAGCACCTGGATCTGAGTAAGCACTAACAAAGATTGATCAAATGTAAACAACACAAGTTTTCATCAAAAGTGGCCAAAAGCTTGGCTAGGGCACCATTACATGAGTTTATATAGGATCTGACTTGCCAGCATAATTATATTTATGCTGGCATCTTAATTACACCAAGTCAGATTTGCTACTTTCAAACTATTACAAAACTAGTCCCTAGACTATAATAAAGCTACAAACTATAACAAAACTAATCCAGTGCAAGTATCAACGATCTCACAAGCTCTAACAATATCCCCCCTAGATCGTTGAATACTTGTTTAAACTTTCATTCTTCAGTAGTGACTTCTGGATTGTTTGCAGCTTCCTTTTCGGGCTCTTGAGGGATCTGTGCAGTCACTGTTGCTTGTGGTTGTGGTGGAACTTCATCAGCTGTTGTTGCAGGAGTTTCTTGGATTAAAATAGCTTCACTAATTGATGGTGGATCCTCTATAATGGCCTCATATGTGGATGAGGCTGGAGGTTGTGGTGTTGCTTGAGGAGTTGACGTGGATTCTTTTGTCTTTGAAGAAGTCTTTTCTTTCTTTTTATCGTGCTTTTTCTTCTTCCTAGCTTCCTCCTTCTTCTAGGCTTCTGCATCTTTCTTCTTCTCAATTCTGTCAATAATGTCGAGCATCTCACGCTTTCTCTTCCAGGCTCTTTCTGCTGCTCTCTGAAACAGCATTGCCTCTTCTAAATTGGCATTTCCGGCTCCAACATTGATGCGATTAGCATTCAGCACAGTTAAATCAGAAAGTCCAAACATGAAGACATCCATCAGATCGAATATTCTAATATCTTCATTTGCATTCGATCGGATCACTGCTTCACCTGTATGACTATCATAGAACCACTTCTTAAAGTTGTTCAGACTGGGACTTCTGCTGGGAGCTTGATTCTAGTGACTACTTTCGCTGGGTTGATAACCCACGTCACTTTTCCTTTGCCAGTGATGGGATCTTTTGTTGTTTTGGAAACTCTTCTTTGAGGATGCTGTGGCTTGAAATTTTCAAAGCCTTTGTTGCATTCTTTCGCAATAATACGTTCAAAATCTGCTCCAAGGCTACTGCAATCTGGATTTAGCATATCCAGCTTGGCAAGCTCCCTTATATCCCATCTAGGAAGAGAAAACAGATCATACCCTGTCTTGAAATACTGAATCACACCTCCTCTGCGTTTAACCACAAACATCCCTCTAAAATTGCTGTACATCCAACTGATGATTTTATCGGTAACCTCTGTCTTTTCAACAGTGATAACTTGATAAAAATTAGGAAGTTTTTCTCTTTCTCTTCTGAACCATTCAGGGTGTTGTGGAGTGAACGTCTCTCCATCCTCATGTTCATACGTGACTTCTTCTTTTAACCCCCACTCAATAAACCTTGAGGGCATCTCATCCCTGTCTACTTCCTCTTCGTCACTATTGTCAACTTCAGTGACCTTTTCTATGGATTCTAGACGCCTTTTCTTTGCTTCAGCCTCTTTGGCTTTTCTGTTTGTTTCCTCTTCTTTGAATGTCTCGAAGTCGAAGATTTCCACAAAGGAAAACATAGGCTCTATCTCAATTTTGGTGTAGTTTGTCTTCATCATTCTGTACAACTTCTCGATTCCATGTTGTTGAAATCTTATGTGCCTTGATTTCTTAGTAACATAAGCATGCATTTCTCTATTTTTCTTCCTTTGTTCCTTTAGCTTTTCTCTCAAAATGTTTGTATCATTTACTTGGTTTTTGAAAATGCAAATCTCTTTAGCTGGAATCGCGCCGATTTCTTTGACCAGCTTATCATACAATTCTTGGAATGGTCGAATCCTTTGAGGTGGGACTGCAGGTTTTGTAATTCTCGTAGGTTTCACATGAGGATGCTTCGAGGATCCTTCATCTGACTTCTTCATTTTGGATGGAGGCGTTTTGCTTGCAGAAGGTTCATCAGGATCTATCAGCAGATTTTCAACAAAATCATTTTGACTTTCTTGTTCTTCAGTTACTGTAAGAGCAGTTTCAGATTCCGTCATCGGACGTCTTTCAAGCTTCTTTTCTCTCTTTTGTCTTTCTTACATTTCATGAATTGCTCGCATATCTTGAATATGCCGACGCTGTTCTTCAGAATCTGCGGCCCTAAAACTAGCCCACATTAACCTCTCTGGGTTCTCTGATGATTTCTTTTTCTTTGGCGGTTCTTCATCGGCCGCTTGCTTTCCTTTTCTCTTTCTCTTTAATTGTTCTTCTTCTTCCTCTACAACTGCTTTCTCTACTTGCACGTTTCTCTGTTGTTTTGCTTTGAGTGCTTCCCTATACTTTTGATACGCAGCTTTAACCAAGGGAAGTCTTTCTGGAGTGTACATCCAGTCGTGCAGCATCACCCACTCATTTGTTTTTATCTCTGTAAGCTGTCGACTAGTGGGAACATAGAATGAGTAAAGACCTCTGTCATGCGGTAATTCGTGGTATTGATCATTTATTTGCATTTTAACGAATCTGGGGTACATAACCCATGTGTTTCCTCTTGAATTTTCGATCATATAGTTGAAGATTAGTCCTGAGAAGTTGAACTTTTGGTTTAAACATAAGTTCAACATAGCTCCTGACCATTCCAGATTCAGGCCGTCGTAACCTCCCTTTCGATGAGCAATGCTCATTGCAATCACATGTAAGATCATCACGTTCATCTCCAATCTCTTGTAAGGTCGTTCCTCTTAATCTCCTTCTTTTGTCTAAAATCTCCAAAATATCCCATTCCACGAAAGCCATCCAAAATATCATCTTTGTTAAGACTAATAGGATCATCACGTTCATCTCCAAGCCTCAATACGGTGAAGATTCTTTCTTCAGAAACAATGACTTTCTTATTGCGAACTGTTGCTGTAATGCATCTAACTCTGTCGATAGTTTCAGGTTTTCCCGTTTGCCAGAACTCTTAGATGTGAATACGACGAATAATAGCTTCTGTTTGTATAGCATAACTGATCCTGCACGATGTGATCCATCTTGCTATTGACACGACAAACGAGCCAAGTTAGAAATCTTGTGGAAAGCATCAACGTTACGAAAGATATAATATCTACAAATATTTTAAGATATATATAAAAAAATAAAAAATAATAATGATGTTTTGATTAAAAAAATATTTACATATAACAATTGAGTTTAAAAAATATTTACAAAATTTAAAGAAATAAAATCAGATTTTAAAAATATTCAACAGACAAATTCGCCGATAAACCAAAGGTTATCTTCGCTGCTGATCAATATCGAGACAAAACATTTTCGCCGGCGACAATAGCGGGTCAAGGATGTTTTCGCCGGCAACAACTATAGGAATCAGGCCAACTTCCCCGATGATGATGACATGATGAAAGTTAATTTCGCTGACTATCATCGGCGAAAAAGAAGTTCCGTACACGAGACGAGCGATCAGCGTAGATCTAAGTCTTTGCTGACTTACCGGAGAAATAATCTATTTCGTCGGTTGCTCGAACTCGCGTTCGAGACTTTTGGAATGTCTTGATTTGTTTTAATTTTGCCATCATCATTGCCATGTTCATTGATAAATTCGCTGACATCAAAAGTTTCTTGATAAACCCTTCCAAAACCCTTGATTTCAGAACTGTTCTATAATCAATCACTATATGAATCCTTGATCAAAAGTCCATCAGATAGAACAATCATCACTTATCTCAAGATCTCTAAAAACCTTTGATTTTTCAGTTAATAACCATTTAACTTGATAGAAACCAAATATTCATGAACTTGAAAATATGAACTGATCGAGGAGGTGATCTGTAGA
This sequence comes from Helianthus tuberosus, assembly GCA_030545235.1. NCBI lineage: Eukaryota > Viridiplantae > Streptophyta > Magnoliopsida > Asterales > Asteraceae > Helianthus > Helianthus tuberosus. The sequence continues at coordinate 12,099 of JARYGA010037950.1, forward strand.
CGATAATGAAGATGGTACATTACCTATGATCTTGAACAAAATCACTAAGAACTTAATGTGAGATCAAAGTGAATCTTGAAACAGAAGAAGGATGATGATCGATTGATTTGAGAAGAAAGATGAGTTTGAAAAGTTTTGAAAATAGGTCGGTTATGACCTTTTATAGCCAAATTAGATGTCCAGCAGAATTATCAATTTCGCTAGAATCTTAATTCCGCTGCCACATAAGATTATAACCATATTTTCAAAATCAAATTTAAATACGCTCGTGAATTTCAATCTTTCTTGAAAAACGTGCCCATTTTAGATTAAAATAATGAAAATTATGAAATATTCACAAACTAGAGAAAATATGGGCAATTTTGACTCCAAACTTCATTTTCAACACTGGGAGGTTCCATTTTTGCTGATTTTCTTATTCTTTTTAACGCTTATTGACTTACCTGTTGAAGATCACATTGTCAACACATGTCAAATCCTTAATTATTATTTTTAGCAAACCAAGGCACAAGAAAAACTGCCAGTATGTTTGTCCGCTTAAATCCATGCACCCTTCTTTCAACATGCCTTCGGTGAGCGCGTTTATCATGTTTTTGGTAATATTGACAAGAATTATATGGCCTCCACACAAACTATTGAAAATAGAATCATTTCTCCCGTGAGTCCCACATCAGGACATACCCCTGCGATCAAGGTATGCACAAAGGTTCCTCATAACAGGTGAGTATATTGGATTCATTCGTTTTGCTTTTCAACGATAGATAATTGGTGATCAGGTCAGTACTTCCGTACAGCAGAGAGACCAAAATCTACCGAGGGCGGAGACAGATACCAAAATATACTTTGGTCGTTTTGGCTCTTTTCTTGAAAAGATATCATAGCGTCTAGGTCAGCATGTATCTGGATGCAGCAGAAGAATAACTGTGATATCCCCGAATGAAAAACCAATATAAAGACCTGAAATCTCGGACTTTGGCAATCTATCAACGCAAGATTCAAGATCATTAAGCCATATGCCGCAACGTGTTACCCACAATGATGCGTAATGCCTGAGAAAAGCTAGAATCCTTATGTAGATGTTATGTTTTTTGCCACCTAATAGCAGTTTACTCGTTGGTATTATTGAATCTACTGACAAGTCGTTACTTGGTACCCTCATTCCTTTTGTTTTCTGTTTTTCAAGAAATGACAAAATGTTAGCAATTTTTCTATCATTTCCTCTAACAGGAGTCAGACACAAGCATCCAATTTGATTTTCTGGAATATCCACCCTAAAATCTTTATTTTCGAAAGTCCATTACCAGAAAATGAAATTTTAAAGATCAGAAAATCTTTTTGGTGGGCAACGTTTTACGATACTTGTTTTACTTTTAACAAACGTTTTTTTTAATATAAACAAAAGATAGAGTATTTACAAACGATTTTGAACGACAAGATTCATTTCCACTCAAGGAAATTAACCATTTCCAACCAGGTTACCAGCTGGTTGAATCGGGTTTTATCAAAGGCTTTCGTAAACATGTCGGCCCGTTGCTGTGTTGTATCCATTGGCACCACTTGAATATATCCTTTCTCGTAAGCATCTCGAATTGGGTGAATACAAATCTCGATATGCTTTGTTCTTGAGTGATGGATGGGATTTTTCACAATTCCCAGACACGCCTCATTGTCGATGAATATAGGAGTCTTCATGATGTTGATTCCAAAATCCAACAACTGATTTTATATCCAAAGAACTTGTGAACAGCAACTGTAGGCCGCAGTGTACTCAGCTTGAGCAGTGGAGGTGGACACAGTTGTCTGCTTCTTGCTTTGCCAAGAGATTAGACGATTTCCCAAGAATTGACATCCTCCTGATACAGACTTACGATCAACTTTACAACCTGCATGATCACTGTCAGAGTAAGCAATAAGATCAAAATTACTATCTTTAGGATACCAAAGACCTAGTTTTGGAGTTCCTTTAAGATAGCGGAAGATGCGCTTCACAGTAGTTTCATGTGATTCTTTGGGATTTGTCTGAAAACGAGCACAGAGACAGACGGCCCACATAATGTCAGGCCTGCTTGCAGTTAAGTACATCAGAGAGCCTATCATGGAGCGGTAAAAGGACTTATTCACTAGTTTTCCTTGAGGATCTAGAGTAAGCTCGGTCTGTGAGGCGAACGGGGTGCTTGCAACTTTGCAGTCGTTCATGTTGTATTTTGCGAGGATATCCCGAATGTACTTAGCCTGATGAATAAGAATATCATCCTCCTTTTGCTTCACTTCTAATCCTAAGAAGAACGTGAGTTCTCCCATCATGCTCATTTCGAATTTTGCCTTCATAACAGTCTCGAATTCCTTACACAGCTCCTCATTTGTTGACCCGAAGATGATATCGTCCACATAAATCTGCATCAGCATTACGTCTTCTCCGATACGTTTGGTGAAGAGTGTCATGTCGATTTTTCCTCTGGTGTAACCGCATTCCAAAAGATAAGTTGACAAAGTCTCGTACCAAGCACGCGAAGCTTGGTGAAGACCATAAAGAGCTTTGTCCAGTTTGTAATAGCGTCCTGGGAAGTGAGGATCTTTGAAGCCCGGAGGTTGACAAACGTAGACTTATTCCTTTACCTTGCCATACAGAAAAGCGCTCTTCACGTCCATCTGGAAAACTTTGAAATTCTTGTATGATGTGTATGCTAAGAATATTCTTATTGCCTCCAATCTTGCAACTGGGGAAAAAACTTCCTCATAATCAATTCCCCCTTCCTGATGAAAGCCTTGCACTACCAATCTGGCCTTATTCTTGATTACTACTCCCCGATCATCCATTTTGTTGCGAAAGACCCATTTTGTACCAATCGGAAACTTTCCATTAGGTAAATCAACTAGCTCCCAAACTTTGAGTTTGCGATATTGAGATAGTTCTTCCTGCATGTCCTGTACCCAACTGGAGTCTTGAATAGCTTCTTCAATATCATGATGCACAAACTGCGAGAGAAAAGCGGCATAGAACCCTTTGTTGATGTTTGATGACTGACCACGTGTACGCACTCCATCTTCTACTACACCTATGACATTCGCAAGAGGATGATTACGATTTGTCTTCTATCCTGCATTTGTGTGGGTTTCAATTTGCTGGGGAAGATTGGTGAAGTGTTCGTCAACTTAGATCACCGGAGGTCCATCTTCCTGATTTGGTTCATCCACATTTGCCTGTGAAGAAGAAGCACCATTTTGTGAAGTGTTCTCAGGCGAAGTGTCACCATTTACTTCATCCACAGAGAGAAGTGGATCGGCTGAGAATGGAGAGAATCGAGTAGTGAAAGGAGTTAAAACAATATCTGAAGAGTCAAACAGAGGTTTAACTTGAGTAGCTTCTGCAGGTTCGGCTTTGGGAACATCTTCTGGAATTTCGAAGGTGTTGAAAATCACACCTACATCGTAGAACCAATCGGGAGTACTTCCAGTGTTAGTGTAATTTCCTTCTTGGAAGTCTACGTAATAAGATTCAATCACCATTTTTGTCTGTTTGTTGTAGACTCTGTAAGCTTTCTGAGTTGATGAATACCACATGAAGTAGCAGATATCACCCACTGCTTCGAACTTGATAAGATTTTCTTGAGTGTTCAGAAGAGTACAAGAACATCCGAAAGGTCTGAAGAAATCAATAAGAGGCTTCCTTTTAAAGAGAAGTTCGTATGCAGTCTTTCCGTGAGGTTTGACGATTAGAACTCTGTTCAGAACATAGCATGCCGTTTTGACCGCCTCCGCCCAAAAGATGATTCGAAGCTTTGAATCCACCAGCATAGTTCTCGCCGCTTCGATCAACATTCTGTTCTTTTATTCCGCGAATCCATTTTGTTGAGGAGTTTTGGCCGCACTGATGAATTCCTTTTTCTGCACAAAAAGATATGAAAGTTTGATTCTTGAATTCGGAACCATTATCACTTCTGATCGACTTCACTTTCAATCTGGTCACATTTTCAATCAAGGGTATGAATGACTTTAGGATATCAGCTGTCTCACTTTTGGTTTCAAGAAAGTAAACCCATGAGAAACGAGAGAAATCATCTGTAATCACCAAATAGTAAGAACTTTTAGCAAGACTCTTAACACTTATTGGACCAAAAAGATCCATATGCATCAATTGAAGAGGCGCAATAATCGTATTCACTGCTTTGGGCTTATGCGATTTCTTGTGTTGCTTTCCTTGGGCGCATACTATACATTTTTTAGAAAAAGGAAATTCTTTTATCGAAAGGCCTCTTACTAAGTTTAACTTAGAGAGTTTGTTCATATTTTTTTAAATTCACATGCCCCAATCGCATGTGCCAAAGCAGTGACTCCAATTCTGAAGCTTTTGAGATTAAACACGTCAAGTTATCATTTGTCTTGGCATTTTTCATGTTGAGTACATATGTGTTGTTTTGTCGTGGAGCTGTAACCATGATCATTTCAGCAGGAATGACATATTCAGGCTTGAGGAACAGACATTCCACGTCGTTGAAAAGCACTGATATTCCTTTATCACAAACTTGAGATACACTCATAAGATTGTAGCACAATTCAGGAACATAGTTGACGTTTTCTAACGTAAGTGCTTCAGACACAACATCTCCTACACCAACAATTTTCCTCCCTTCTCATCTCCAGTGAATGACACGAAATCGCCATCAATAAAACGAAAATTTTTCAGAAGCTCCTTTAATCCTGTCATATGCCTTGAGCATCCGCTGTCGACATGCCAGATATATTCCATGAGCATTCGAAGCCATTTCTGAAGTTTATTCTGAAATACAAATATATACACAGATTAGTTAGATTTTGGAACCCAGATTTGCTTCATCCTAGATCTATCGTGGTTTTGTCCCATGATATCCTCTTTTTGTTTCCAAAAACAAGCAGTTGAATTAACCAGATTTTTGACAGATTTCTTAAGATAGTCAAGCTGATCTGTGAAATTTTTAACAAAATTATATTCTGGTTTAGAAAAATTCTTGTTTTTACAATGTTTCGCTGTATGTCCTAAATGACCACTGCGAAAACATCGTTTGCGTCTGGGCCTTTTGGTGTTAGAAGATGATGTATGTGATGAGTGTATTGAGCTGTTTAAAGAGTCTTTTGATGCGGTGTATCTTGAGCTCTTGACCTTTTTCATTTTCTTGTCAATGAGGCTTTCATCTTCTGAGCAGTCTTCATCAATGTCTGGATCTGATGAAATTTATGATGTTTGATCTTCACTTAAATTTTCTGAATTTTGATCTTCACTTGAATCATCACTTATATCTTTGGAGCTTTGATCTTCTGTTGTTTGATCTTCACTTGAATTTTCTGATTCTTGATCTTCATTAGAACTTGAACTGTTTTCTTCCTTTTCTGAGGCAGAAAAGCTTGAGTCTTCTTTCCTGCTATCTTCAGTGACTTCCTTTTGTGAATCTGTCATACCTGTTCGAGATGGAATAAATTCTGAAATTTCCTCGGTGAGGAATTTTCCAAAACTATTCTTTTTCAATTCTGGCACAAATATGGGAGATTCACACACATTTTTATCATCACAAAATGCAGAATTTAAATCATGACATTCAAACACAGTATGTTCACGATCACGGGTCTTAAATGTAGGCACATGGCCCTTACAGTCATCCAAAGAATTAAATTTAGGCACATGGCCATTATTACAATCATCCCGAATATTGTTCTGCTTATCACAGTTCCAGGCGAACCAGTTAACAGTCGAATAACTGTTGCCTGAATAACCTATTCCTATTTTTGAACCACCGCAGTCTTCATCCTCATCGCACACATCTTCTTTACACACAAATGAATATGCATTACTTTCAACAACATTAGCGATGGTTTCATTTGTAAAAGAATTGTTTTGAGCGATAGAGGACATTTCATCAATCAGATCGTTGTCAGGATGAGGAGTCGGCATAGGCACATAGTTTTTGCTATGTGGTGGAAAGAAAAGTTTTCTTTCATTTCCTTGCATGTCCTTATACCTGATCCCATCTTTTACATGTGTAGGTCGTTGGCAGTTTTTGATGTCAGTAAAGGCCTTTTACTGACATTCCATTTATCTATTATAATTTGCAATTTATTGTTTTCGTTCAAAGATTTTTCTAGTCTTTCTGTTAGATCATTGATGATAAAATCTTTTTTAAAAACAAATTCTTTTAGAGTTTGCATTTCAGCTAAAGTTAAATTCAACTTTCTCTGATATGCGGCCTCATTTTGTTTAAGTTCTTTATTAAAATTTTAAAGATTTGTTTTTCCCTCATAAATTCAAGATTAAGAAATTTATAGTGTGCCACGACGTCTACGCATGCCTGTGTGCATAATTTTACTTTAAAATCGTGCGGAATGCTATTTACCAAGTCCTTGTCAGCCTTTTCCTTCGAAGACTCGGTTTTCATAGCTGCAGCTGAGGCTTTTTCTTTCTCTTTTTTCTCATTAGATGATTCTTTCGGAACCTGCTCTTTGGGCTTCTCTGCTTTTTCAGGATTCTTGTCTTTCTCGGCCTTAGAGGAGGTCGAGAATGCTTTTGAGATTCCAGCAGCCTGTTTCTCGACCTGTTTTGATGATGACTCGCTCGAGATCTTTGCCATAAGGGCTTTGTTGACTTGTTCCTTAGCTTCACCGATTTCTTCACCCCAATCGTAATCCTCAACTACCAGGGCTTTTGGTGTGTTAGGAGCAGCATTGTTTTTGTTTTCTTCAATGGCGATTTATTTTATAGCAGGAGCAGCTTCAGTGTTTCCATCCTTCAACAGAGGACAATCTCGTTTGAAATGACCCAAATTCTTGCAGTTATAACATCTCAGCTTGGATTTGTCGAAACCGGCTTTTCCAAGACCTAAAAGCTTCCCAATCTTATCCTGAAACTTCTTTAACCTTAGAGTGATCATAGCCATCTGCCATTTCAAGTCCATCTCCTCCATATCATCTGGATCAACCTGATACATGTCTTCAGCAGTGAACATCTCCTTCTTGAGTTCTCCCGACAGTAAAGCTTCATAGCTACTCAGAAACATGTTAAAAAGTGCCACGTTTTCAGTTGACACTTTCAAAGCTTGAGTATCCCCAACCACGATAGTCTTATCACTAGATTGTGGAGCCTTTGATGTGCATGCGGAAGCGTTAAAGTAGGTCGTGTTGGAAGCTTGTTGACAGACGCCTCCTGAAGCAAGAAGTGCCACATTTTTCAGTCCAGCAGAAGTCTGAGCAGACTTTAGGGTGTAACCAGCCGTATTCATCTCACGTTTGTTGACATCCATTTCAAAAGCCCTCAAAGTGTTGATTAAATCAGATAGAGTAACAGGATTTGGGTTGTTGAGGAAATCCTTTTTGATCACCATGCATTGCAGGCTCCATTCCTTTTGAAGCGAGTCCAAAAGCTTCTTTATGGCAGCACGATTAGTGACAGGATTTCCGGCCTTCTTCATCTTGGTCATCATATTCAGAAAGCGACTGATATGATCGGAAAGGCTTTCTCCACGAACTCCACAAAACATGTTGTATTGCTTCTGCGCCATGTCTCTTTTGCTATCAATGAGCTCTTCGTTTCCCTCGTAATATTCGATCAAAGCGAGCCAGAGTTGATTTGCAGTTCTGTATTCTTCAAACATGTTACAGTCATGGTTAAAGCGGCATGTGCACGACGATCGCGTTAGATTAGGGCTTTGTCTTCATCAGTGTAGGTTGTGGGGTCGTTGTTATTCACTATCACATCTCCTCGAACCACATTTGGAACGTGGGGTCTAGCAGTGACAGAGAGCCATAGATTGTAGTCGGTGTATTCGGAGAACGATTGGATACGAGTCTTCCAAGTACTGAAATCGTATGCTCCTTTCAACTTTGGTGGTCTTGTGGTGGTTCCGGTCTCAAGTTCAGCTTGAGCAATTGGACTTAGTTGATTCAAAGACATTTTGCTTGGATTTTGACAAATGTTTGCTGATCAGAGGTTAATTTCGCTGGTAAGCTAAAAGTTAAGCAATTTCGCCGGTGATGTAGTTAACTTCACCGGAACCTTGACTGTATTTTGACAGTCAAGATAATTTCGCCGATAGTCTTCGCTTGATCAAATATCTTCGCCGGAACGAGGAGAAGTCCTGCACCAGCGAAGAAAGCTAATTTCGCTAAGACAATAGACACATACGTTAGTATGGCTAATTTCGCCGGACACCGTGATAAAAACGTTGAGGTTCTTTATCACAATTCTCGAAGTCGCCTTCGATAAATTCGCTATAGGGTCAATGACACTATTTCGCCATAAATTAACAAGTTTGCTCGTGTTTTAATATGCGAAATTGTTAATTATGCGATATTCAAGATAATTTCGCTGTATTCAAAATAAATTTGCTGTCTTCAAGTTTATCTACGCTGACCAGAAGGTTTAACACGAACTAAAACCCTCTAATCAGCCAAAAACGACTCAAAAACCATGTTTCTTTGCATCAAAATGTCCAAAATGACTCCCTAATCACTAATTAACAACAACCTATCAATTAAACATACCAAATCAATCCATTTTAGGTCAAAAATTTGAAAAACTTGAAACTTTTGAAAAACCTTCAAACCTTGAAGAATCTTAACAAAAACACAACAACCAAGAGCACTAAGGCTCTGATACCAAATTATAGATCCCAATATCGATCCAGATCACAGTGGTTGATTGTTTTAGTACAAAACACCTATTGATTAATGTTTGCACTATGAAGAAGTTAAGAAAAATCATAGAATGAAGATGAAGCTAATGGTATGATGAATACAACAAGTGTTGTATTGAATCCAAACAATGAAATGAACAATAAAGCACCTGGAAATCTGATTAAGCACTAACAAAGATTGATCAAATGTAAACAACACAAGTTTTCATCAAGAGTGGCCAAAAGATTGGCTAGGGCACCATTACATGAGTTTATATAGGATCTGACTTGCCAGCATAATTATATTATGCTGGCATCTTAATTACACCAAGTCAGATTTGCAACTTTCAAACTATTACAAAACTAGTCCCTAGACTATAATAAAGCTACAAACTATAACAAAACTAATCCAGTGCAAGTATCAACGATCTCACAAGCTCTAACAAAATCCATAACAACTAAATTACCAGATAATTAACATTATGTCCCATACCATAACTTATCAAATAAAACAGTAATTATAAACAAAGATATCTCAAGACAAATCATTGTTCCGACAACTCAAAATATTATTCGTTTGTTTCTAGACTTTTCCTAACTTGGTTCCACATAGCAAGCATCCTAGCAACTTAAACACCTGTCACATACGTTAAAGTAAAAGTCAATACACATAGTGTAAAGGTGAGCATACAAGTTTAATAGTATAATAGTAGCGAAAGAGATTTACGCATAACCAGCATGTAACATGTATAATGTGAAGCAAGTAGGTTATCGACAATGAAATATGCACAGACGTGACTGCGAGTTGTAGAGTGCGCAACACTTATCACCACTGTGACATGTGAAGAAATACCCTTAGCAACCCCCGTCCACGACAGATGCTGAGTCCTAACTATAGTACTATCGTTGCTAACGTGTCAGGAAACAATCACTGTGTAAACATAACATACATGCATTCATCAAGTAACACATATAACATTCGAGAGCGGTTAGCGTATAAATAGTGTTTGCGTTGTGTGATCGATGTGATTTGATATAGGTAACGTATGTAACACCCAAAAGTGCTTAAAGAAAAAAGGGATCGAGTATACTCACAGATTGTGTTTAGTAAATAAACACTCTCTTGGATTGAAGGGAGTGCTGGAGAGTTAGCCTGAATCAGAACGATAATATAAGAGATGAGCGGTGCGTTAAACGGTGCAAGTGAACTGGGTGATGAAGGGTCATCCGATCGGATGGCAATTCGGACGGATGGTCATCCGGTCAGATGGCCATTCGGTCGGTTTGCCATTCATTTGGGATGGGTGTGTTTGTGTATGATGTGACTTTGAAGTTTTCGTTGTAGCATTTTATAAAACTTGAAGTAATCCTACCATTCCAGTCGTTCGGTTGGACGGTCATCCGGACGAACGGCCGTCCGCTCGGATGGGTATCCGAGTGGAGGGTTATGTTTGAGTTTGGTCTTGAAATCGCTAAGTGTTGAACACCACAGGTCATCCGATCGGATTGCCGTTCAGTAACCTTGCTCGTTTGAAAACTGGTAAAGTTTACTAAGTTTTTAAGGTTTTGCAATTTCACCAAGACGGTATGACAACGTGTCAAACAACGGAACCCTATCGAGTCCAAGTCACCCGATCGGCCGTCCGATCTGTTAACTATTCTTGACGGTCATTCATGTTCAACCCGTGTATCGGTCGTCTTCTCCGATAGAAATCCAGCCTCAGTCCAACACTTCACTATAGAACAAGTAGAAGCTCGAAACAAGCTCTGATTCTATCAGTTTTGAGCTAAAAAGTGTAAAAGAGTTGAAAGAAATTATGAAAACACCCTTCAATTCTTTTAACCATGAAAGTGTTTAGATTTAGGTGGAATCAGTGGTTAAACATTGTTGAAATCCCTTAGATCTGAGTTGTTCTTGGTGGAATGAGTTCAAATCTTGAAGTTCATAAGAACTCCATGATGACATCATCCTAGAACACCACAAACCAGCCGATTTCATGGTGAAAAATGAAGATTTAACGGTGAAAATGATAAAGGAGTGTGTGTAGATCATAGAAGTATAAGATTTGAGTTGAAAACATACAAGAATCGCGAGAAATCGAGAGAAAAGAGGGCTGGAACGTTCGGATCGGAGGAGAGAACTGTCACATCATGAACAGGGATGTGACAGGGCTATTTATAGATGTCCAAAAGAGGAAAGGCGGTGCAAGTAGGTGGAACAGGATGCGGTTCGATCGGATGGCCATCCGATCGGATGGCCATCCGATCGGATGGTCATCCGGACGGATGACCATTTGATCGAATGGTCATTCGATCGGATGGGTTTGGCGAGTTGGTTTTCGATGTTTCGTTTCGTGTGTTGAGCATTGCGATGCGATGCGAGTAAGCGTTGCGATAGTATTACACATTAGTTCCACAAATAACCTAACTAACAGTCATAAACCTAAACATACCCATTCTGTGTTTTGTGTTGCGATGAGATTGCGTTGCGATTGCTATTGCGATTATCATCCCAAAACAAATATGCACAAGTAACACATAAAGGCACACACACATAAAACAATATCCATAACCTATAAATCGAGTTGTGATACGATAGTGATGTAGTAGCGTTAAATTGATTAGCGTTTAGTTATCTTTATCGCATTGTTACTTCACATAATACAACTAACAAGCGTAAGTTCAATTATCGATCTATTGAGGTTTGAGAGTACAAGCAAGGAATAACAGATCCAATTAGCAATCTTTTCTTCCTTTGACTTTGACTTTGACTTGTATTTTGACTACCAAAAAGTCGGGTTGTTACAGCCTCCCCTACCTTAGGAAATTTTGTCCCGAAATTTAAGGCGTAGGCATAACAAATAACTGTGGATACTTAACCTTCATATTACTCTCGAGTTCCCAGGTGAACTCGGCGCCGCGTTTGCCTTCCCAGCGAACCTTCACGATGGGAATGCGTGGGCGTCGGGGCTGCTTGGTTTCTCGATCCATGATCTCGACTGGTTTCTCCACGAAGTGTAATGTTTCGTCCACTTGT
>JARYGA010037951.1:0-23174 GCA_030545235.1 Helianthus tuberosus
CCACGACGGGAGTTCCAACGAACTCGAACAAGCGGTATTCTAGTGTTCTTGAGGACCTTAACATCCCGGTCCGTGATTTCAATTGGTTCCTCGACGAATCGCAACTGTTCGTCGATAGTGAGCTCCTTCAAAGGAACTATGAGGGTCTCACCTGACAGACACTTCTTCAGATTCGACACGTGAAAAACGTTGTGAACTACACTGAGTTCAGCTGGTAAGTTCAGTCTGTAGGCCACTTTGCCTATCTTCTCAATGACCTCGAATGGTCCGACATACCGCGGATTAAGCTTGCCTCGTTTGCCAGAACGAACCACACCCTTCCAGGGTGAAACTTTGAGTAGCACTCGTTCCCCAACCTGGAACTCGAGTGGTTTCCTGTCTTTATCAGCGTATACTTTCTGACAGTCGTGAGTTGCCGCCATGCGTTGCCGTATCTGTGCAATCTTTTCTGTCGTATCAATTACGAGTTCTGGACCTGTGATTTGACTATCACCCACCTCTGCCCAACAAAGAGGTGACCGGCATTTACGTCCGTACAATGCCTCAAATGGAGCAGCTTTAATGCTGGTGTGATAACTGTTGTTGTATGAGAATTCCACAAGTGGTAGATGCTTTTCCCAACCGTTGCCAAAGTCGATTACACATGCACGAAGCATGTCTTCCAGAGTTTGAACAGTGCGCTCAGACTGCCCATCCGTCTGAGGATGATAAGCTGTGCTCATGTCTAATCGAGAGCCAAAAGATTTGTGCATCGCTCGCCACAGTTCTGATGTAAAACGTGCATCTCGATCCGAGATAATAGAGGTGGGCACACCGTGCCTCGAAACAACTTCCTTAAGATATATGTCTGCTAGTGTGGAGAACTTATCCGTTTCCTTGATAGCCAAGAAGTGGGCAGACTTTGTGAGTCGATCCACGATCACCCATATAGTATCGTTACCACGTTGTGATCTAGGCAGGCCAGTAACAAAATCCATGGAAATTTGCTCCCATTTCCATTGTGGTATCTCTGGTTGTTGGAGTAGGCCTGATAGTTGCTAGTATTCTGCCTTGACTCTCGCACAAGTCAAGCATTTGCTAACGTATGTTGCTATGTGAGCTTTCATGCTAGGCCACCAATATGTAGTTTTGATCTCGTGGTACATTTTATCCGAACCAGGATGTACCGAGTAGCGAGACTTATGAGCTTCATCCATTACCAGCTCGCGTAAGTTGCCATAGAGTGGGACCCAAATGCGTCCTGTGACATAGTAAGCACCATCTTTCTTCTGTTCTAAGCGTTGCCTTGGGCCGTGTAGGACTTCAGCCCTGACGTTTTCTGGTTTCAATGCTTCTACCTGAGCATCTCGTATCTGAGAAGGAAGACTAGACTGTATATTGAGTTGTAAAGCTCGCACGCGCTTAGGCGCGGTGTATTTTCGACTGAGGGCGTCAGCCACAACATTGGCTTTGCCTGGGTGGTACCTGATCGAGCATTCGTAGTCATTCAACAGTTCGACCCATCGTCGTTGTCGCATATTCAGTTCCTTCTGTTTGAAGATATGCTCGAGGCTTCTGTGATCAGTGTAGATAGCACATTTGGTACCATACAAGTAGTGTCTCCATATCTTAAGTACAAAAACAACCGCTCCCAGCTCTAAGTCGTGTGTAGTGTAGTTCTTTTCGTGAACCTTGAGTTGGCGTGAGGCGTAGGCTATAAGTTTATCCCGTTGCATCAATACACAACCAAGACCCTGAATTGATGCATCACAGTAGACCACAAAATCATCGGTGTCTTCAGGCAATGAGAGGATAGGTGCGCTACAAAGTCTATCATTTATGTGTTGGAATGCTGATTCTTGTGCATTACCCCAACGATAAACAATACCTTTCTGTGTCAGTAGCGTAAGCGGCTGTGCGATCTTTGAGAAGTCTTTGATGAATCGTCTGTGATAACCCGCCAAACCCAAGAATTGGCGTATTTCTGTTGGTGTACGAGGTGCAGGCCAGTTCTTGATCGAATCTACCTTGGATGGATCAACATGAATCCCATCCTTGTTTACCACGTGGCCTAGAAAGTGGACTTCACGAAGCCAGAAGTCACATTTTGAAAACTTGGCGTACAGTTGTTCCGTTCGAAGGAGTTCCAATATAAGTCGTAAGTGATGTTCGTGCTCCTCCTGACTCTTCGAGTAGATCAGGATGTCGTCGATGAAAACAATGACGAACTTGTCAAGATAAGGTTTGCATACCCTGTTCATAAGATCCATGAAAACCGCAGGCGCGTTCGTTAGCCCAAATGGCATAACCAGAAACTCGTAGTGGCCATAGCGTGTTCTGAATGCTGTCTTGGAGACGTCCTCATCCCGGACTCTCAGTTGATGATAACCTGACCTCAAGTCTATCTTGGAATAATAGCTCGACCCTTGCAACTGGTCGAATAATTCGTCGATGCGTGGAAGAGGATAACGATTCTTCACAGTCACCTTGTTCAGTTCACGGTAGTCAATACACATGCGGATAGTACCGTCTTTCTTCTTCACAAATAGCACTGGAGCTCCCCAGGGCGAAGAGCTAGGTCGTATGAATCCCTTTTCCAATAGTTTTTGCAATTGTTTCGATAGCTCTTCCAGTTCAGTTGGAGCTAGGCGATAAGGTGCTCGAGCTATAGGTGCTGCTCCTGGAGCGAGCTCGATCTGAAATTCGACCTGGCGATGTGGCGGTAACCCAGGTAATTCCTCAGGAAACACTTGAGGGAAATCACGTACTACAGGAATATCCTCAATCCCTTTCTCTTTCTTCGATGTATCAGTAACGAGTGCTAATATAGCAGTGTGGCCCTTTCGCAAACAGTTCTGAGCCTTCAAGAAGGAGATGATGCCACTCACGGCACCACTCTTGTCGCCTTGAACTTCAAGAGGTTCCTTGTCAGAACGGGGAATACGAATGATCTTCTCTTTGCAAAGGATCTCCGCTTATTGTTGGGATAACCAATCCATCCCAATGACGATGTCATAACCCTCAAAACGTTGGGGTCATTCCTAGCATCACCCTGAACAATCATGAACACTTAACCCCTGGCACCATTGTCATCGTTATTACCCCTGTTGTTATTCCCGTTGCCCCGATTATTGTTATTGTTGGTTCTGATTCTGGTTCTGGTTCAACTGTGGGCAGTGTCTTTTGAAGTAACCTTCAGCACCACACTGATAACATCCCTTGTTACCCTGCTGTCGCTGCTGATTCTATAGATCTTGTGGCTGTTGTTGTTGGTTCTGGTTTGCAGGATGGGAGTTTCTACCATCTTTGACTCCATGACCAAGCCCGTTGCATCATTGACAATGATTGCGGTTACACTGTCCGCTGTGGTGCAAGTTACATCGTTTGCACTTTGGGTGGTTTCCCTTGTATCCACCCTGCCCTTGACTACTAAAAGGTTGCTGACCAGGACTTTGGTTGTCATCGATCCTTCGCTGCTGTGCCTGGGACGGAACCGTAGTCGAACCCTTGCTGGAATTTCCATCCCACTTTCGTTTGTTGACTCTGGGGTAGCATAAGTGGTAGTAGTGGCAGTACATATACGCTTAGGCAGCCTGTTCTGTTCCACTGCCTGGTCTGTGAGGCGAGTAACATCCTGAATAGTAGTAAGGTTGGCAGCAGGCACGTGGCTTCGAATCTCTGGTACTAAGCCTTTGTGGAACAGCCCGATGCGTTTGATGGAAGGATCCACCATAGTTGGACATAACACTGCCAGTTCGTTGGATCGTTTCGTGTACGTTTCAATTTCTGACTCCGTCATCTTCAGGTTAAAGAACTCCACTTCCAGCTTGTGGATGTCATCACGACTACAATATTCACGTTTGATTAGTTCCTTAAAATCATTCCAGGGAGTGGCATTAGCAGCTGCCAGCCCCGGCATCTGATCTTGCGCGTTTCACTAAGTTAGCGCAGTGCCTTCGAGAGTACCAGTGGCATATTGCTTCCTACGAGCCTCGGGGCATTCACACATTTCAAAGATCGATTCGTGCTTCTCAAACCAGTGGAGGAGTCCAACAGCTCCTTCAGTGCCGCTGAAAGTAGTAGATCGGCAGTCCATGAACGTCGTGAATGTGCATACAAGTGGTTGAGCGTGTTGACCTGTCGGGTACGTAAGAGTAATCATACTTGAGCACGAGTGTTGGTTTACGAGAGTAGGGCCTAAAGATCCTAGAGTAAGTGGTGATGGCAGGTTACACTTCCTACCTGGGCAGTTGCGAGTGCTGCAGTAACTTGTTCAGGGATCGAAGCCACCAACTGGGCTTGAGTTAGGTTAACGCGTCCACTCATGATTCTATAATAGAAGAAAGGGGACGAATTTAGGAGTCGAGAACGAGAAATGTGTTCAGGTTTATCACGTTAGGAACGATTAACCACCATGTACATACACAAACAGGGAAGAACCCCTCTTACACTCGTTAAGCCTCATTGGGATTTGCATGCACCACGCGTTATTATTATGTGTGCACCCATGATAATAAGGCGGTTTGCATGCTTCTCTCGATGCTTCTTAACTCATGTTTGAAGTTTCTCCCACCCACAAAATATGCACTACCAACAAGATTAGGATTTACTAGGTGCAAGAGTTATGTTACACTATCAATGTGTCATGACATCTACCATGTCGTGTCGTGCATGCTATAAACATAGATACGTTTACCAGACATGTAATGCATAAACTAACGAGGAACGAACCTTGCAATCTGAAGCTGAGTGTCATGGTCATCGTTTGGATCAATTCGGTTATAGTCTGGTTTTATGAAAACATTTTAAAACCGAGTTCTCTATAACCAGTGGCTCTGATACCAAACTGTCACACCCCCAAAATACCACATGCGGAAACCCCCGCAAGGCGTGTGACGTACCAGGATCCAAGCCACCAATCACATTGAACTCATAAATATAATTAAATAAGAGTTTCATTCATTAACGTAAAGTATTACAAACGTTACATATCATTTATTGAATACAGCGGAAGCATAACTCGTCTGTTAAGTGTTTCGTAAATCATGTGTACATAAACCATTAAGCTTGTATTGAGATTCCACGTATATTGACCCATGACCACTCCAGCCTCTCAGACAGCAAGTTCCAAATGATATAAGCCTATAGACCTGCAAGCATGCAGACAAGTGTGTCAGACGACGCTGGTGAGTTCAAAGTTTTGTTAACGTGTGTAGTTACCAGATATTTGTTAAGTCAACTCATCGTTTCGTTTTGGGATTGTTATTAACGTAGGAGAGTCTTATATACTGGAAGTGTGTCCAATATATACCATGGGAGTGTGCCCAATATAACCTGGGAGTGTGCCCAACCCCAATGCCCCTAACCAAGCATTGGTAATGATGTCCAGGTAACTAGATCACGCCCGTCCTTACGGCCCGGTGTGAGGGTGTCAAACCTAATAGCGCTATCAACTAGTTACCCCATTGCCTTACAGGCAACACGGTAGATGATCGATTCTGTGTTCGATAACCAACATCCCAAATAACAGTTTACCCAGTATTCCCTTTAGAAACGTTTACCAGATGTCCCAAACCACCGGGACGCATGCTTAGAAAAGTGCAGTGAACTCACCTTGATTTGCTCGGTATGCTAAGTATGTGCTCAAAGTTTATCAATCAAGTCCTATAGTATTCACGTATAATCAATCAGTTAACATTCGTAATGTTTCTCGTGTAACTAGCTTCACAGTAATATCACAGAGTGCGTCTAACAATTAGCAGCGTGTATCATGTAAACAGTTAATCCAATTCATGCAGATCTTTTACAATCTAAAGTTGTTAACTGATAACACATTTTAACGGAGTTAACAAGTCTTAACTGGCTTAACAAATACCAACAAGGTTACACAGTTAACAAAGTCAGTATCTACTAAACTAGCGAACTAACCGTGTTACGCACTTAACCTAACTGAGTTGAATAGTTTAACAGAGTTATCATGTTTAACCAAATTAACAATGAATAGATTTAATACACTAACCAAGTTAACAACATTATATAAATATATTGAAACACAGGTGTCGAAATCCTTTATGTGGGTCGAAATCCCATATGTGGGCCGGAATCACCACTTGGGCCGAAAACTCCCTTGGCCGAAATCACTTTGTGATTTCGTCGAGGTTTATTCAATTGGGGTGGGGTTTTCGTTAATATTATCATCATCAACAACACAACAGTATCAGTCATATTATTCAAGTCAACAATATGCATAGTCACATATATAATTCTTCACATCGGACTATCATCATCAATAAAATAATCACCATGGCCGACAATCCATGTGGTGACCCTTATCCTACAATTCAATAACATATAGTCAAACAATTAACATGAGGATCTTGACTACATATCCTGACAACACACACATGGATAGTTTCAGACACATGCAATCCATCTAATCATCATAAATAACCCATCGAGCCCCCATGCTTTCATGCAACCCTAGATCATTATTCAATTCCCCACCTAAACATTTAAATCAGATTCATAATCGAATAATAGATCATCATCGTTACACTAATTACATCATACAACATATAGCCGATCTTATCATGCATAACAGAAACATATCACGATGAACATCCATTAGTTAATTTAAATGTGAAAACACTAACCGAACAAAAAGGATCAAACAGAAGTGATCTGGTTTCAATTGGGAGGAGGGTTGCCGTCTGGTACAAAGAAAACGAGAGAGAGGAGAAAACGTGTTTAGGGTTTCTATCTGATATCAATCTCGTGCACAGTTTAAAACAAATCTTATGTTTAAGTCGCTACTGGGCCGAAGCCCATAAGTTGATTTCGCCAACCATCCCCCAATTGTGTTTTCGTGAGAAGGAGTGTTTTCAGCAGGGTTCCACTATCATATTCTCAAATATACCATCAACTAATCAATACAATAAACACATAACATCTATACATACATCATGTACACTACAATCTACACACCACCCGTGTATTGCGCATCAATTAATTATAAAAACACACTTAAGTTAAGTCGAATAGAAACCTTGAAACTAGGGTTGTCACATCCCGAGCTGAGAGGAGGCCCAAACCACCCAGGCGCATCGGCAAAGATGCCAAACGCCACTGAAGTTCACCAAAGTAGGGCCCCCCATAAACAACAATGTCTTCAATAGCCTTTCGGAGACCATCATCAAAACAGGATACCGCATTTGCCATCAAGTGAGATTGGCAGGTCCGCAGCCCAAACAGTAACTTAGCTACCCCATGCATGACCTTAAAAGAAGAAGCTCGCACTGGGGGTCCTGTAAGCAGGGCAAGAGTTTCATAAGGTCAACCGCTGTCGATGCCCGCCGCCCTGCTAATTCCCCAATAAAAGCAGAGTCTCGGCTAACCCCCCCCCCCCCCCAAGGAGCTTAACCCCCCTCACAGGTCTACCTATCCCTCTCGGGAAAAGGCCGTCCTGCACCTTGAGACCGTCACAAGATGGCCAGTACACTTCCGTTTTCTTAATATTGAGATGGAGCCCTATGGATGGTCCCTCCGTGTTGATGATGTCCAAGGCTTTAGCAACTTCCATTGCATTACATATGATTGTACCATCATCCAAATACCAAGCATGAAAGGGGAGGTTACAGTGCTCCTGTACACGGAGAATAAGGGTATGTAAGGCTAGGGCAAAGAGGAGGGGCCCCAAGGGATCTCCCTGTTGCACTCCAGTGGTGGCCCCGATACACTCGCTGCCAACATACAACCGAGCGGGTTGGGCGTACAGGAACTGGACCCACCGATAGATAGATGGGCAACGTTGGTGGACCTGCTGGAGGAACGCTGAACGGTCAACCATGTTGAAAGCATTGGTGAAGTCTACCGTAAGTAAGGCCATGGACCCATCTTCATGAAAGGAGTTAAGGAACCTGTTCGCACTATGAAGCACCGCCTCCGCCCCATTTGGAGTACCAACCCCAAATTGAAAATCCCCCAAATACTGGGACATGTCCTTCCCAACCTTCTTTATAGCCACCTTAGAGACCAACCTACGCCAGATGCCACCCACTGCGATAGGCCTAATACCATTATCAGGTTTCAATAAGGGGGTGAGGGGGCTGAGGCCACAAACTCTGCCAACTCTTTAGGGTAAAGCCCTTCAAGCCATAGGTTGACGACTCCAGTAATAGCTATGAGCAGACCCGAGGAACTTACCGACCCCACGCAACCAATAGCGTCCAACAAGTGTTGGGCCTGCATCCCATCTCTGCCACAAGATGTCCCTCTAGGGAAGGATTGGATACATTTAAGCACGCAATCCTCTGCTGTAATAATAGTGGGTTGGACAATGGGTGTAGGGAGTGGTTAAGATATCGAGGTACTCAATAACAACTTTGGGTTATGACTCTTAGGGTGTAGGGAGTGGTTAAACACTTTGGAGTGGCAAACCAAAAAACCGACCAATCAGAGCGCGCCATGTCAATCAGTCAAAAGTGTTTAAACTTTGGTGAAAAGTGTTGGCAATGGTTTAGACACTTGGTGAAGTGGTAAACTATTTTTTTTAAAAGGAAAAGGGTGTGATTGGTTGAGATAGGAATGGACCCCACCCCACCACACACACACTCCCTTCACCGCATCGGCATCACACCACCGATTTGGTAAACTTGGAAGCGGCAAACTTTGTTGGCGCCGGTGTTTGCCGATCGGCAAACACATTTGCCGCATGTTACCGATCACCACACCGTACACCCTTAGGTCATCCAGTATGGGATTATACGAGGATCATGAAGGTGCCACCTAGGACCATCAGGCTCCCCAACACCGTACCCCTTGAACCTAGGACCATCCCACGATCTCCACGGACCACTTGCTTTTTTTTTTTAATTTCTTTTTAATTTTAAACCCCCCCCCCCTCTTGTTCTTTCTCTAACTTAAATAAAAAACAGGATGGAGATAAGGGGAGGGCCAATAAAATATATGTACCTTAGTGTACATTAAAATGATTTTGAAATATTTTCAAAATGTGTCGGTTATTTGTATTTACTAGTGTAAACTAACGTATCTTCAAAAGACTAAGCGCAGGTTGCAAGCTACGTAAATAGGCTGGAAACTGCCCGGTAAATGCATTAGTGGAATTTGCAACTCCATGCATGAAGCCTAGTAGTCTGTTTATGTAATCATTTGTTTATCTGATCCGTCTTTGGATCTTTGTACACTTTGGTCTATATAATATTTTTGAACTTTGGACACTTGTAATTTGTAATAATTATTTTTATACTCTCTAGACTTCCACTGTGTTATTTGTGAATATCTGTATCAATTAGTCATATACCCTAAGTTCGGGCCCACCGAAAAATCAGGATGTGACAAAATTTTCTTGAAGGAGGGGTGGGGGTGTTGTGGGACCATTTTGTCAAAAACATATTTAATGACTTTTCGAATAAGCCATTATATAAGGATGTTTCTAAAAGTATTTAAAAAAGTTATAAAGTATCAGGATCACCAGTCATATAGAGATCATAAGTGGGTCTGAAACCAATACGACGACCCTTCTTACTACCTAAACATGATTACTTTTATCAAATCACATAGACTATTTGTGCAATTAAGTTTAGGGAAAACATCACAGAAATGTAACCAAGTATGTTAAGTGTTTCAATTAAGTCACTCAAACTTTTTTTGTCTTTCTAAAGTAACTAAACTTCGGTTTAATGTTCTAATAATGTGTAATTACTAGGTCATCAGGTTACCATATTTTTCTTTTATTTTATATTTTCTTTTAATGCTTATATATGTGGATATATTTTATATTTTGTGGATTTTATAAAATTAAAAACATATTTTAAACTCAATCATCGATAAAAACCTTTTAAACCTTCGATCATCAATTTTTCTATTTCACTTGTCGATAAAAACCTAAAACCTTCAACCGATGCAACGAACGACCTTCAATCAAAATCTATATTTAAATTTCATCAATAATTCATCTCATGTAAGAGATGGTTATATCTTCATAGCACCGACAGGAAGAAGGTCCGTGCTCATGCTGGTCCTCACATGCTTTGTGAAAATGGTAGCACGCTCCATCGACTCGTCTCATCCATCTCGATCTTTCTCAGCCTGCATAACGTTCTTTTTATCCGAGAGTTACTGATTCAGATCTAACCATTATCACTACCGACTCACAGACTTACGCGGAACAACTGATTCAGATCTTTGTTCTTATTTTCTGTTTGGATTTAAATTGGTCGTTAGTTTTAATTTTTTAACATGTTCGGAAATACCCAATCATTCTATTCTGATCTTTTGTAGAAAAGTCATGATTTTGGATTGCAAGGGATGAAATAAGAAGAGAGTATGTTGAATCTTGAATTACGTATAGGTTAAAGGTAGTGCTTTTACCCAGAGTCAAAGTAGAAAATTTTGGATTGATGATTTGGTTAAATATATGTTTTTCATTTTATAAAATCCATAATTTGGATCGATGATTTGGTTAAATATATGTTTTTTATTTTATAAAATCCATAAAATACAAATAATATTCAAATCTATATAATCTCTAATAAGAGATGAGAAGCTGATGTAAGTTTGCATATGTGTCAACCTCTCAGGCATGCCACATGGTCCATGCTGATGTCATAATTCCGTTTATATATATATATATAGGGAGAAGATCATGCGAGAACCACCTCTTATTGTGAGAACCGCGAGAACCAATGTGAACACACCAAAAATGCCTAAAAATAGCTAAAAATCACACAAAAATTTTTTTTTTGATTTTTTTAATATTTTTTAGGTTAAAATCGAACCATTATCACTACCGACTCACAGACTTACGCGGAACAACTGATTCAGATCTTTGTTCTTATTTTCTGTTTGGATTTAAATTGGTCGTTAGTTTTAATTTTTTAACATGTTCGGAAATACCCAATCATTCTATTCTGATCTTTTGTAGAAAAGTCATGATTTTGGATTGCAAGGGATGAAATAAGAAGAGAGTATGTTGAATCTTGAATTACGTATAGGTTAAAGGTAGTGCTTTTACCCAGAGTCAAAGTAGAAAATTTTGGATTGATGATTTGGTTAAATATATGTTTTTCATTTTATAAAATCCATAATTTGGATCGATGATTTGGTTAAATATATGTTTTTTATTTTATAAAATCCATAAAATACAAATAATATTCAAATCTATATAATCTCTAATAAGAGATGAGAAGCCGATGTAAGTTTGCATATGTGTCAACCTCTCAGGCATGCCACATGGTCCATGCTGATGTCATAATTCCGTTTATATATATATATATAGGGAGAAGATCATGCGAGAACCACCTCTTATTGTGAGAACCGCGAGAACCAATGTGAACACACCAAAAATGCCTAAAAATAGCTAAAAATCACACAAAAATTTTTTTTTTTATTTTTTTAATATTTTTTAGGTTAAAATCGCTACTTTTCGAAGCCAAAAAAAATTTTTTTTTTTTAAAAAAAAAAATTTTTTTGCTTCGAAAAGTAGCGATTTTAACCTAAAAAATATTGAAAAAATCAAAAAAAAAATTTAGATTTTTTTTAGATTTTTTTAGGTTTTTTGGGGGTTTAGTTTTTAGCATTTTAGCTTGGGGGGGGGGGGTGGGGGGTTTAGGTTTTTTTTAGCTTGGGGGGGGGGGGGTTAGGTTTTTTTTAGGGGGGGGGGGGGGGGGGTTAGGTTTTTTTAGGTTTTTTTAGCTATTTTAGGTTGTGTTCACATTGGTTCTCAAGGTTCTCACAATAAGGGTGGTTCTCGCATGAGCCCCTCCCTATATATATATATATATATATATATATATATATATATATATCTATTAATCTAATAATATAATATTGTATATAATAAGATTTTATTAGGATAAATGGTTTTTTTAGTAGGGAATTTTGAAAATGCATGGGGAGATGAAATGGACATTTAATGCACCTGTGAGAAGTAATCATATCTCAACTCTCTCTTTCTTCTCACTCTTTAATCTCCATCTATTTCCATCTCTTTCTTCTTCACACTTTCTTCTCATTTCAAAATCTCAGCCGATTCTAGGGTTTATTTTATTCATCTTCTATACGAACAATGTCATCCGCAAAGAAATCCATCGGTAAATCACCATCTTTGTCACTCAGACCGATGAAGATGATTTTGTTATCCGAGGCTACGATGGCGAGATCTGGCGGTTTCGATTGGGATTATGACGGTGACTCGGTTTATACTTTATATTATGACAGTGATCTCTCGATCTAAAACTTCTGATAAGGTAAATCGAATTTGTTTTTTTTGTAGATTTATATCTTAAATTTTTCTTTTTTGATTTTGATGTGGCGATGATGGAAGCTTTTTGTTTCAGTATCTCTGGTGATGATGGGGAGCACAGACTCGCCGCCGTCACCTTTGTGTTGTTCCGTGTTCGTCTTCGAACCCTTTAGGGTTTCTGGACGGTGGTTGACGATGGTGGCTCTGGTTTCAATTGGTAGTGGTCTGTGGCTTGGTTATGATCACTTATAAATGTTTACACACAGTTCATGACCATGGCGTGGCAAGAATAATGGAAGGCAAGTTTAAACCTTCAACCCTTCTTGCAGCCATGGTTTCTGAAAGTGCTGAACCACAGAAAGCCCAGACCTCAAATTTATGATAAAAAAATTATTGTTTTTATGTTGATTTTTGTTAACTACATTTAAGGTTAGGTGTTTATTTTATGTTGCTTTATTCGATATATGGAACATCTCATGAACTTCATCATTCGTCCATCCAGGTGATTGATTTACATTATCCCCTTTTGAGTTTCAATATGATGGTACATTGTTCTTTAGTACATTATACAGGTCTATGTGATTATATATGTTGTTTTGAATTATTGAAAAGTGTTCATGTTTATTGTTTGCAGATGGTGAAAGATGGAAACAGATTGATTTTAATAAGCATCTTGCACAACTAATTGGAGTTTATGTTCTTTTCCGATGAAGAAAATGCCGGCCCGAATATACGCGAGGTCTGACATTTTGCAGTCATTTGTCAAATTTTATCTATTTTCTTTTGAGTATCTGGATGGTGTGTCTCATTCTTGATCCGATAATTGTTTTAATGTTTTATTGGACTGTGATTGTATATATGTGTATCTGAGAACTGCAAATTGATGATAAGTATTAGTTTAGTAAACCATAATTTATGGTTGTTTAATGTTTGAATTTGCAATTTGATTAGATGAGGAACTTTTGAAAACTATGGTGTTTTCCGACAATGAGTCTTCAATTTGTGTCCAAAATATAACAATGTTTATGTAATAATACAGGTGAAGAGAAAGAGAAGAGGCCTGCTAATGCACCTTATGTGGATGTGAGGCTGTGTTATTCTCCTGAAGTTTCGTCGGAAAGAC
This sequence comes from Helianthus tuberosus, assembly GCA_030545235.1. NCBI lineage: Eukaryota > Viridiplantae > Streptophyta > Magnoliopsida > Asterales > Asteraceae > Helianthus > Helianthus tuberosus. Next base: position 13,365 of record JARYGA010037951.1, read on the forward strand.
GATGTAGGAGCAAAGGAAGTGGGAGTGTTTATGATCCTGTTTTTTGGATTTGCTGTCATTTTTGCAGGTTTATCTCTATACTTTCATTTTGTTTTGATTTGATTTGGGGGTTTCTTTATTTTTGTTGTTTTTTTGTTGTTTTGCTATGGTGATGTTGTTTGACATTTTTCGGTTTATAAATGTTATGTATATAAATTTTTGGTTTATATGACATTGTTGGCACATCCCACATCGCCGAACAGATGTTGGTTTATATGTTTGTTTGATACATACTCTAATAGAGTTTATTACTATTAGTGAAATATGAAATGCCTATTAAAGTGACAAAATGGAAATAAGTTATGATCCAAAATCAATGTCATGAGTATTTTGTAAAGTTTTGGATATGTTTTGGGATGGAAAGGGTATCCTTTAGTGAATGCTATGCAAGCTCTTAAAATGTTGTTATCTACCATCCTTTACAATATATTATGTCTTAAAACAAAGAGATGTTTTAATTTCTTATCATACAACTTTTTTCCTAACTTTTACAGGCAAAAGAAGTTCTGTGGTGAAGAAGATTGTAAACGGTGCAATGACCTTGATGTTGATCAACCATGCCTAGGTTAGTGCATACTCCACTGTTTCCGTTTCAATATGGATTTGATTATTTGTGATCTCACATTTTGAAACCAGGTAAGACCGATTGCAAAGTGTGTCATTCGACTAACGATGTACTTTGTCGAGCTTGCCTTAAGGTCAGGTATGGTGAAGGTAAGTCTAAAGATCATGGCCATATCAAAAGTTTATATATGATGAAACTTTGTGAAGGTTTTGACATCATTAGATAATGTTGTGGCGGAAATGGAAGAAGTGAGAGAAAACAAGCAATGGAAGTGTCCTCACTGCATAGAAGAAGAAGGAACCAGACCTTATTGGATATGTAACAGGTACGAACATCAGCATTTTATTGCGTTTTAAACACGCTTCTTTGGTCCATATCATATCAATTTCAATTAATTATATGTTATATTCACTCTATGTTTCTTATTGAGTATTTTTTATCGTATTTTTGTAGCTCTTTGTGCTTGAAGAAACGAAAGATGGTCCCAACTGGTATTGCTATATTCAGAGGTATGACATGTTTTTCTTTAATTAAATTCTACATGGTAACGATCACAGATTAACTATGCATCATATAATTTTTAATAATAATTAAGGTTTTTATTTGCAGAGCTAATGAAAGTTTTTTTCTTTTTACGTTGATATTAATTAATTCATTATGTCATGTTTGAGGTCTGATTTAATATTAATGATTTTTTTGGATGCTTTGAAGGTCATTTGGGCTTTAGGTGAATTAGTTCTTGTAAAACTGGTTTTGGAAATGTGATATGTTTATTTATGGTTTCGTGATTCGTTTGGTTTATTTGACATTATAAGAACGACTAATGTTGTTTTGTATTTTACCATTTTTAAGGTATGGCTTCTAATGTGCTTTTGGTTATTGGCTTGATAAGAAGAAGGACAAGATGAATATGAGAAGGTCGGTTTTATAGTGGATGATATCGATGAGGAGGAACAGGATGGGGAGGAAGAGGATAGAGCGGATAGTGATGAGGAGAGACAAAGGAAGAAGAAAAGGAAGAAACAGTAATTTCATATTCAGTTTTAGTTTTGTTTTGAAGCATTTTAACTTGTGCTTTGTTTTTAAGAGAATCGGAGAAGAACTACGTTCTTGATGAAGACGACTATGAGCTTCTTCAAGATAATGTTGGATTTCGACGCCCAAAAGTCGTGAGTCTATGCTCCCTTTATTTCCACTTAAAAAATCATATTGAAGACGATGCTTGAACAATTTTTTAATTATCTCTTTGTTTAATGTTTTATAGGAGAGTAAAAACTTTCAGTGATTAAAGAAAGCAAGGGCCGATGCTGATGAAGGGCAATCTGGATTTTCTGACGAGGAGGAATATGACATAACTGGAAAAGGCGGGTGAAGCGCTGAGGATAAGATTAAACGTAGTTTATTTGATGACGATGAGGCTATGTGATATGTGTAGTTTGAATGCAGAATACTATTTTACAAAGTTTCTTTGTGACAAAATTGTAATATGGCTATAACTTTTAGGTCCACCGTTATTACAAAGTTTTTTTGTCACAAAATTGTAATATGCCTATAAATTTTAGGTACACCGTTGGAGGATATTGCTAAAGAAGATCAACAGTTAGAAGAAGATGGTGACATCGGTGAAGAAGAGAACGAAATGACTGACTTTATCGTTGACGAAGAAGAGGTTGATGAACACGGAGAACCAACAAGGTGCATCTATCTACTTAATCATTATATTTATGGTTTTTTTTTCAAAGAGTTTGTTGTTAATAATTGACACATAATGCAGGAGAAGAAAGGTTAACAAGAAAAAATCGAGGCAGGCCCCTGGTGTCTCATCTACTGCAATTCATGAGGCTCATGACATATTCGGTGATGTAGATGAGCTCTTAAGGCAAAGAAAACAAGGGCTTGAAAGGATTAGCAGGTATGATGAAAGTGGCGAATGGCGGGAAAGGAGGCTAGAAGACGAATTTGAACTGTGCATTTAATGCACCTGTGAGAAAGTAATCATATCTCAACTCTCTCTTTCTTCTTCACACTTTAATCTCCATCTCTCTCTTTTTTCTCATTTCAAAATCACAGGCGATTTTAGGGTTTATTTTCCTCATCTTCCACACGAACCATGTCATCCGCAAAGAAATCCGTCGGCGTGTTGTTGCAACATATAAACCATCGTTGCCATCTGAGGCTACGATGGCGAGATCTGGCGTGTTGTTGCAACATATAAACCATCGTTGCCGGCTGCCGTTCGCGGCTGTTGTAATCGATGTTCGGTTGATGATGATGAGATCGATGTCACTTAAGGGATATTTAGTCAATGATGTTGATGAGATGCTTCTCACCTGAGACTAAAACTATGTTGCTTTCCGACAATTCTAGGGTTGACGGTGCTCCCAGAGTGTTTTGGTAGGAAGCTAGGGTTCCGGGAACTTTCCGGTAACTTAGATGTGTTTCCGATGAAGCAAACGTCGGCCCAAATATACGCGAGGTCTGACATTTTGCAATCATTTAGGATTTATGACATCAGCCGGCTGTTTATGTATTTGTCACTCAGACCAATGAAGATAATTTTGTCATATGAGGCTACGATAGCGAGATCTGGTGTGTTGTTGCAACATATAAACCATCGTTGTCGGCTGCCGTTTGCGGCTGTCCTAGGTAGCGTTGGGTGTAATCGATGTTCGGTTGATGATGATGAGATCGATGTCACCTAAGGGATATCCAGTCAATGATGTTGATGAGATGCTTCTCACCTGAGACTAAAACTATGTTGTTTTCCGACAATTCTAGGGTTGACGGTGCTCCCAGAGTGTTTTGGTAGGAAACTAGGGTTTCGGGCACTTTTCGTTAACTTAGATGCGTTTCCGATGAAGCAAACGGCGGCCTGAATATACGCGAGGTCTGACATTTTGCAATCATTTGTCAAATTTTATCTATTTTCTTTTGAATATCTGGATGGTATGTCTCATTCTTGATCCGATAATTGTTTTAAGGTTTGATTGGACTGTAATTGTATATATGTGTATCTGTGGAATTATTTGATTTGGGGTTTTTTCTTAATTTGGGTTTTTGTTTATGTATTGATTACACCCGGAATCATTTAGGGTTGACTGTGATGGTGAATAAAAATGAATGCAAAGTGCATTTTTCTTGTCCTTTCAAGATGTGGCTATGATGATTTTGTAGATCTGAGTAAAAATTGAATGAAGATAGCATTATGGCATGGCAAGGTTGTAGGATGGCAGTTGTTCATGCAACCTCTCTTGCAGCCATGGTGTTGTCATCTTTATGCACAATCTGAGCCTCGCATTCTGTCAATGCAAATGTTTTGCAAATTCACCATGAATGACCTTCGTTGACGCTGTGTTGGTGATTAAAGTTTTGAAAAGGGATCGTGTATAATCGTTGTCACATCTATACAAGAAAATGGAGTTTGGTTGGTTTGAGATGCCTATTTAGCTGTATGTGATGACGTCGGTAAGTTTTCCAATTTTTCGTTTGTAGATCGGTCATATAAATTGACGTTTGGACCCGATTCCTGTGTTTTGTTTTACAGGTGGTCGTGTGGCTATGGTGGTTTTACCAACAGATCATTGGATTTTGTAGATTAAAATGTGAAGAAGAGAGAGAGATGGAGATATGATTACTTCTGACAGGTGCATTAAATTCACAAAACAACTTGAACGTCTCTACTCAGATCGATGTAGATGATTTTGTCATCTGAGGCTATGATGGTGAGATCTGGCATGTTGTTGTAACATATAAACCATTGTTGCCGGCTGCTGTTCGCGGCTGTCCTAGGTAGCGTTGGCTGTAATGCATGTTTGATCGATGATTATGAGATCGATGTCACCTAAAGACCATGTTTTTTAGATTGTAAGGGATATTCAGTCAATGATGTTGATGAGATGCTTCTCACCTGAGACTAAAACTATCGTGTTTTGAAAAGGGATCGTGTATAATCGTTGTCACATCTATACCTAGGAAATGGAGTTTGGTTGGTCTGAGATGCCTCTTTAGCTGTATGTCATGACGCCGGTAAGTTTTCCAGTTTTTTCGTTTGTAGATCGGTCATATAAATTGACGTTTGGACCCGATTCCTGTGTTTTGTTTTACAGGTGGTCGTGTGGCTATGGTGGTTTTACCAACAGATCTTGGTGAATTAGACACACTGCATGTGATGTTGCTACCGAGGTACTGTTATTTTATTTATTTCTCTGTAGCACACTAAATATTTAATTTTTGTATTGAGTTGGTATATTGGAATTAAATACTGAACTGTTTGAATTACAACAAGTACAGGTTATGCTTCAATCTGACTCGATCTCTTTGGAGGCAGATAGGTGGCTTTGGGAGGTATGAAAAACAGAATTGATAATTTAGGGAAAATGTGGTTGAAAGATGATAACGCAATAGTTGAGGATCTCATTCTACAGCTTCGATAAATTCAGGTGTATTTTCAAATAATGCTTCCTAGATGTTTGAAGACCGACAAATGTCCAAAGAAGCAGCACTGTGGACATTTGTCGTTCTTTGTCGGTTTTCAAACATCTAGGAACCATTATTTGAGAACACCCCTGTATTTATCGGAGCTGTAGAATGAGATCCTCTACTGTTGGGTTATCATCTTTTAAACACATTTTCCCTAAATTTATCGATTTTGTTTTTCATGCAGGGATATAATTTGTTTTTTTAGTATTTGTCATGGCCGATGACCCATGTTCAAGGATGCCTTATGTTTCAGACAATACGAAGATTTCCTCTTGGTTATCATAAGGTTAAATTTTAAATTACTCATTTGGTCTCATTCGTTAATAAGCTTATAATTATAGTTAAGTGACTATAAAGAGCCAATATCTAATCATCAATGCACCTAATTACAGCAAACCATAAACAAAGCAAGAAGATTGGAGGCATTCTGTTCTTTGTATGTTTTGTTGGATTTGTTAGCCAATGGAATCATGTTACCCTAACATCGACATCAGATCATCCGGAAACCATCATTGAGCCATCACATTCTTTCCGTTTACATCTCAGGTAACGGATTTCCTTAATTCATCTCGACACTTAGGTTGTTATGGATGATTTTTGCTGTGGTTTTGAAACTTACGGGATAGTAATTGTCAATTTCATGTAGGTTGGGTATTTAGACCAAGAAATTCAGCGCCAGTTACGGTTTTAAGGTCAGTCAATTATTGGCTTGAAATAGACACAGAGGACCTTTGTTTCTAAATGTATTGTAGCTTTATTTATGACTTATGCCTGATGTTGTTGTCATGGTAGGAGAGAGCGATTGGATTTGTTGTCTAAAATAGGTTTTTATTAGACCAGGTTCAAGTTCAGCTGTTTGGTGATCATGGTCATACATGGCCTCAATGTGATCAGATCAATGTCAAGGTCAGTGAACATTCAAAAACATTGTTTAGTGGTTATAGTTTTCGGGAAGTTAACAATGTTTGTTTTGTGGCCGGTCAGGTTGGGAACAACAATCAAATATTTTGTTGGGTTTGTCAAAGCCACTACTGTTACTTGTGTAGAAAGATTGTTAGGTGCGGCTCACAACACTTTGGTCCAAAGGGTTGCAAACAACACACCGTCGGATAGCGATAAAGAAGTTACACCGATTCATTCTTTTGTTTCTAGATTTTGTGTTGTTTGTTATTTGTTAATTGTTAATCTAGCTTTGATACTCAGAGGTGAAAGTGCGAAACAAGGGTCGAGTGAATGTTTGTTACATTACATTAGTACTGTGTAATCACATGATTTATTATAATATTTGATTAATTTCCTATTTATTACTAGATAACCAAATTAAAGAAAACCAGTCATATTATCAATTACTATTAATTTCCTATTGATTATTAATTTCCTATTAATTTAGACAACATATTATCAATTACTTAGCTTATTTCTATATCAAACCTGAACTAATAATTTTTTCGTAAGATAGTAATGAAATTTTTATCTCCTAACACATATTGTCTTTAACATTGTTTTATAAAGATATGTAACTAAATGCAAACAATTTAAATGATATATTATAATATGTTTTTTAGTGTTTGATTTCGATCGTTATTAAACATACCCGTGTGTTCACGCGGGTCCTACAACTAGTAAGCATTAAAAGAAAATAAAAAATAACAAAAAAAAATGTTAACCTGGTGACCTGGTAATTACATATTATTAGAACATTAAACTAAAGTTTAGTGATTTTAGAGTAACAAAATAAGTTTAAGTGACTTAATTGAAACACTTAACAAACTTGATTATATTTCTATAAAGTTACCCCATAAGTTTACATTTATGTCACTACATTTCTCAAATGTTAAATAAGTCAACAAGCGTACCATATTTAACAAACTACATAACACCATGTGTTATTGTTAGTGAGTTATTTTTTTTTGTACAACGAATTTATTGTATTAGGCTACCGCACTCCTCTAATTGGAGAGCCCCGTTGCCCCACTCCGGCCAGACTATGTTGTCTTAACCGGACCCACGTTGGCTTAAGAGTTTGGCTTGGGTGTTTCCCGGAGAACCACTCTGCCAGCTGCCACTTGACACTCGTGCCACCACAAGAGCAAAATTCTCTAGCGTAACACACGGCGGGACGAAAAACCCAGGTGAGCTCAGGATAGAGCCCGGCTCCTCTATCAAAGTAACACAAGTAGGGATTAAACTTGGGTCTCCATTGAAAAACCCAAATCTCCCTATCACTAGGTCACAAGTGGTGATAGTAAAAGGCATGCCAAGTAGGCTAAGGGTGATCTCACTTACCATCACTTGGGGTATTATGGTTAGTGATTGGTGAAATGTGAGTGTTTTTAGTGCATACTGTTAATTATTTTCAAACAATAATGTTAATTATTATAAACAATTACTTATCATTCGAAATGTCAATCCATACACGTGTCAAAACCGCTTACGAGACCAAAAATAATATTTTTAAACAACCATATTTTCGTTAAAATTATATTAGAATGTTAAGGAAAAAAAATAAGCAAGACTGTTTATTTAGTTTATCTTTTAGAAGCTCAAGGTCACAATTTATTTAAGAAAAATCAGATTAAATCTTCGATTAAATATTATAATAAAAAAATATTGCATAAGTGCATTCATTTTATTAACTCAAATATTTAAACCTATATAAAGAAGCAACTTTTTGTTGCATCACCACTTGTACTTTGTGCCTTGGGGGTCTTTCAAAAAAAAAATTTGACTCCACCTATACCATCTCTAAACTCAAAAAAATTGACTCACCTATACCATCTCTAAACTCTCACACAAGATACACTGACATCTTTTATGCCTTACCCTCTCTCTCGATCTTATTCACAAACAAAACCCAAACCAAATCTCACTCATCTCTCAAATTATACACACACTTCCACAGGCCAAACACCCTCTCGGTCACCCCTCCCACTCGACAGAAGGTCGGCGGCCAAAGGCCGGTGGAGCCGTTTGCAACAACAGTGGTGATTGGCGGTGTATGGACGGTGGAGCGGAGGTGCGATTACGGCGGTGGCGTGCTGTTTTTGCGACAGAAGACGGCGGCGGTGGTGGTGGATTGTTGGTGGTTCGAGTGTTGTTGTGGGCCGAAAGGAAATCGAAGATGTTGATGATCTGATTTTGTGGTGGTTTGGTTTTACGGTGACAGATGTGGTGATTCGTGACTTTCCGACGAGGTGAACGACGGCAATTCAAGTATTCAAACGAGGTATTTGTATCCGCTTCTTTCCCTGCTTTTTTATTGCTTTCAATTAATTTGATTTGTGGCTATGTTAATTTGGCTGATGTTCTGTTTTGCTTTTATAGGGTTCTTGGTTGCGGTAGTTTTTGGAATTGGGGATTTTGGCTCCATACGCGGCTTCCCTCTTCGTTGCTACTGGAGCATCATCAGGCGACAGGTGTGGTTCTGACTGAGGTATTGAAAATTTGAAATGTTTGTTACATGTGTTTCTTAGTGTCTTAGGTTTTAATATGTGTTGATTGATGATGAGGTTTTGAGCTTTATGTTGATGGAATGTTAAATTTGTAGTTGTAAGTATGTGAATTTTAGAGAATAGATGGATAGCCATACAAACTAGGCATGGATTTAAGATATGTGGTTCTTATTCAGTATAATCTCAACTATGGATGGTGTGGTTAGCATCTAAGATGTGACTTTCAAAGGTTACGGTTTCGAGGTTGGTAGTTGGTGGTTGAGATCATACTCACAGGAAACGTAGATCCCCCCTCGAATCCCGAATCGGTTCAGCCGTACTAGAATTGGGTACAAAATCGAACCATTCGGCCTGGGTTCGCCGTAAGTCAACTCAAGACTGCTTGTCGTATGTCCACGTGTGGTGAAATACAGTTAGAAGGATGTTATGTGAAGTACAATAATACATCATTTTTTGGGGCCCCGGATAAGATGGAGGTGTGCAGGAGATGTGGTCCTTCAGTTGGCTATAATTCGGATGTTTTGAACCGTATAGACAGTGCGTTGGCATTTCTGGTAGGCGGGAATGGAGAATACTTTCGCGAGGGTGATTTTGGTAGCATACAAGGTGTGGCACAGTGCATACAAGATCTGAGTTTAAGTGATTGTCAAGATTGTCTTTCAGAGGCAACTGGACGGTTGAGATCAGTGTGTGAGACATCAAGCTGGGGTGATATTGTCACACCCCTTTCTGCGGCGGAAGCACGAGGTGTGATCATGAAAGGTTCTCATTGCATACGAAGAGTAAACATACTACATGCTCAAGAAAATAACTTCAAATACCATAATTTGAAAACATAAGTCTAGCGTTTACATCGCTAAGTCGCATAAAGCATTGTCTTAAAAGTTTACAACTTTATTTAAAGTTAAACACAAGCGACATCCACGAGCATGAGTAAGACCACGCGCACATCCATCCTAGTTACCTGAAATACATGTGAGTTTTTGGAAAAACGTCAACATAATGTTGGTGTGAATTCATGCAGTTTTGTATTTCATGTTTGTATACTTTGTATGAAAACATAGTTTGTGAGTAAATCAAGTTTTCATATATAAATCCAGTTTCATGTGTACGTCACGTACATCTGTATAATTCAATTTCTTCTTGAGTACCCCACGTACTTCAAGTATAACTCAATCTTTTCTTGAGTACCCCACGTACTCAAGTATTCATCAATCTTTAGTATGGTATGAATTTCATGTAATTAAAATATTCCTGTAAATATCAGGATTGTTA
>JARYGA010037952.1:0-44253 GCA_030545235.1 Helianthus tuberosus
TCCATCAACCTGTAAACAAAACTCAACAAAAGGATTATCCGTTGCTTCAAAATGATTATTTAGTACAAATATGCAAATGTTGTAGTAATTAGGCATTTTCAAGCTGATCGAGTTTGCAAAACACATTCGAAAAGAAACCGTAACAGATTTTACAACCAATGCAAATAGATCAGAAACGATGTAAGATGGGAGGACTCGTTGAGGGTTATGGCTATGTCCCAGCAATGGGATGACGCCGTTGAGATGTATAATGAGTAAGCTGAGAAGTGTGGGTTTTCAATTTGGAACCATGTGTAAACCCCCAGTTATAAATCTTGGACATGTTTTTAAAAAGTAACTAATCTGATACAAAGGGTACCATAGGCTACTAAACATATATACAACTAAACATTTTACCCCCTCCCTCAGCTTTTAAAATATATACAACTAAACATTTTATTTTGTTTATTTTTTTAATTTACTTTTGCTTCAAGTTTGAAATGGATTTGTCATCATCGTTGGAACTCCTACAAGAAAATGTATACATATATAGGAGTTTATATTTATAACTGAATTTTTCATCAAAATTCTATCGCTGTTCAAACATATATTAATAATTAGTTATGTATATGACTTTTACTTAGTTTGAACTATCACCTATGGTTCTTTTCTTTTTCTTTTTTCATAATTTGATTTATCTCTGAAAATTGATATCACCGTTAAAACTTTTTTTTGACCGCTTATATTAATCATTTATTTAGTTTTCTTTTTGGACTACCGTTCGAATTATTATCACTAAATCACTGATTGAATTTAGTGTTAATTGTTATCGCAAATCATATATTGTTATCACAAATGACAAATCACTGATTGAATTTAGTGTTATTTGATATCGCAAATCATATTTTGTTACCACAAACGAATTGTCATCCCCGTTGGACATCAAAAGTCATAAATCCAAGGGTTTAGGCATGCTGCATCGACACGAGATGAAATAACCAATTAACTGTTTTTTTGACACATCCGATATAAGAGATGAAATGACAAGTTTTTATATTATTGTAATATAATAAAGTTACGTATCCGAGACTTAAGAAAAAAAAACCCTTTTAAAATTAGGATTTTTATAGGGGGGAGAAATTTAAAATTAACTTTTTCAAGGAGGAGGTATGACAAGGAGAAATTGCACGACGTCCCTCTGGTGGCGTATTCGGATGATGGTTTAAGCATGCTGCCGTCAAAAATTGGGTCCCCTGTGCTGCTTGATTCGTATACTAATGATATGTGTAATGAGGCTTGGGGAAGGAGCAGTTATGCTAGGGCTCTTATTGAAATATCGGCTGATCAGGATTTGAAAGGGACTCTAACCATGGCTATTCCTGAATTGGATGGAAACAAATATGTTACGGAGAATATTCGGGTGGAGTATGAATGGGAACCCCCGAGATGTGCTCACTGCTGTGTGTTTGGGCATGACTCTGAGGGATGCCCTAAACGTATTGGCTCAACATCCAAACCTCCTACTAACAGGCCGAAAGTAGATGAGGATGGTTTCACTGAAGTTAAGGCTAAGAAGAGTGCAAAAAAGAATGGCTTTCAAGTTAATAACCAGAAGCCCAAATTTGAGTATAGACCGGTGGATAGGAAGAAAAAGGTCGTTGCAACTCAGCAGGGTACTACTTCTCCTAAAATTCAAACTCAGAATCCGTTTTCTGCTCTTGATTCTGTTGGGGGAAATGGTGGTTCAACCCAAGGGAGAAATAAAGGGGGTAGACATATTCATGAGGATTCAGATGAGGAAGAGGTTGAGGTTGTCTATGATGAAACCAATGAGTATATGACTTCGGGCACATATCATTCGTCTTCAAGAGCAGGGGCAAGCACCTCTTCCACAAAGTTCTTCGTGTTAAGGGGTTGCCGTTTCGTGGCAATTTCATTTTTGATGATGGAGGATGAGGATTTTCGTTATATATTGTTTTGTCTACTAGATATCATTTCATGATGTATAGTAAGCTAGGTTGATGTGATGTCATAGGTACTTTTGTGTTTGTTGGCTTACATATATGGGACATGTCTTGTACTTATTTGCGGTTGTGTTTATAATAGATTCACCGGGGTAACACTTTACCCAAAAAAGTAACAAGTGGGTACGTTTAGCCCAAAGGGTACCCTCTTATTAAAAAAATGGTTACGTTCAAAAAAACCTTAAGCTTTAAACAAAAAGTACGTTTCTTCCCAACTATTAGTTAGGTCATGTAATTTTTAGGAAAAAGCTGTAATTATTGGAAGAAATAATAGTGAATGCAAAATACTTGCATGCTAAAAAAGTAATTAAGTTCAAGTTTTATGCCCATTGAAGTAGTTTTTTACCCGTGACATAAAACGTAAAAAGTACGATCACCTAAAAGAACTTATTTTAGTTTCATGTAAAAAATGGATCACCTGAAAAAACTTATTATAGTTTCATGTAAAAAGGGTACCTGTTTGTAAACAAAGACATGTAAAAAAATTACATCATGTAAAAAAAGTAACCTTCTATTATAAAAAAAAAATTCTACCGTTTTATCCCTCCAAGTAATTAGTTCATGTAAATTTTGGGGAACCAGAAATTGTGCGTTCCAGATCCAACATTTATATGGTCCTTCATCCGATCCCCCCCCCCCCCCCCCCCCCCCCACACTTTTTCTATGGGTCCATTTCAACAAAAACTACACATACCCCCACCAAAAGTTAGCCTGGTAACCCCACATGTCGGAGATCTTGAAAACATCAAGTATTAAAATATTACAAAAGTTGATACAAGAACGCAACAAACTAAAAGAATTACCCGACCCGACCCGACCCGAGAACCGATCAAACATAAAATTAAGAACCGATTCACTACCCTAAATATAGGGTCGGTTCTGGTCCATAGGTACAAGTCGGGTTTCACCATGAAAAGAACCGAAAACCGACCCGACCCGACCCGACCCTATTTTATATGAAAAATTGGAACCGATCTAAATACCTAGGTACTTGGGTTCGGGTCGGGTTGGGTATATTTTCGGTTCGGTTCTCGGTTATTTTCGGTCCAGACCTAAACTTGCTCACCCCTATCTACTCAGCCCTAGTATATATAGACGCCAAGTTATGTACAAAGGTGTCAGGCTATATCCTGAGCCCACCCGGGTTTTCGTCCCACCATGTGTTACGCCAGAGAGTTCTGCTCTTGTGTTGGCAGAAAGACTGTCAAGTGGCAGCCGGCGATATGGTTTCCCGGGGAACGCCCATGCCAAACTCTGAAGCTAGCATGAGCCCGGTTTATACAACATAGTCTGGCCAGAGTGAGGCAACGGGGCTCTCCAATTTGGTAGCCTAATACAAAAAGGTCGCCGTTCCAAAAAAGTATAATATAAATAACTCTTAACGAATGATATATGATCACATCCCAAATAATAATTTAGTAAATAATACCTTGCAAATTTTATGGGCAGTTTGAGCAATTCCTTCTGAGGTCGAAGCTTCTTTTATCCTGGTATCGCAAGACCCCATGTAAGGGACACCATAAGGGTCACCAATCTCTTCCAAGACTCCAGAATGGATCCAAGTACATCCGTTGTTACCCCACTTTTCTCCATATGAATTTTTTATTTCGACGCTTATACGTAATGACAACATATATTCCCGTAATAAGAACGGCATGTAGGTTATCAGCTATGGAAGACCCTGCATGAACAAAGGGGTTCATTTTTGTTGCTACCTTTGCCAAATTCGAGCTTAAATCACCCACACTAATAACACCAAACGGGGTATATTACATTTGAGTCTCTAGAAAAGTTTTCCAAAAGAGCGTTTGCAATTTGTGAAGACCGTGCATATATTCTAAACCGCCAATTCTGTAACTTTCTTCAAACATAGATAATTTTCATAGATAATTTTATACATATATATAGAGAGAGAGAAAGTATAATGTACTTCACGCCTTAACGTACATTAACGTACTTCACGAAATATATAACATGCGTAATTATTTTTTTTGACCAAAATAACGTGCGTGATTTTGTATCCCATGCGTGATTATGTGGTCCCATGCGTGATTATACCCCTGATCCAACGGTTACCATTGTCTCCTACGTGAAGTATGATAAGCCGTGAAGTATGTTAACCTTTCTCTATATATATATATATATATAGCCAAGGGTCAAAGGTTATGTATGAGTGAGTTATTGTAATTTGGTTTCCAAGTTATAATAATAGAGTTCATTCTTAATATTGTGCGATTGTTTTTCTAAACTTGACTTTTAATGAAATGATCGACACTACTACAAAATAGAGCTTAAGACGGGGTGATATGGGTTTTAAGACGGTGTTTTCAACACCGTCTTAAACAACACTGGTTTAAAATCATGTCGTTTTAGACGGTGTTCAGTTTGAACACCGGCTTAAAATGTTTGAACACCGGCTTATACTTCATGTCTTATTATACGGTTTGAACACCGGCTTATACTTCATATCTTAAACTGCTTCCAGAAATACATTTGCTAGAAAAAAAAAATATATAAAAGGTTTTCCAGGAAATACATCAAGCTTATACACATACACCAATGGAACATTTTCAAATCAAACCAAAACAACACATACTCAAATAAAAAATAAACCCGTAGACATCCAATTCGGAAATAAACCCGTCAAATTACAATCATTTGTGAATATATAACAAACTACGTTAAATTGTATAAACTACATACGCTAACCTAACGAAATACCTAACTCGCTAAAAAACTTCGGCATCAACGTCATCAACAAAACATCTATTTCATTATCCGTAGCTTCTCTCGTGTCGTGCCACATCTAAAATAAAAGTAGATCGAAAGAGTTATTACAAATATTATAGACTAAATCTAAAGGCAAAGAGAAAAATCGGTAACATCGGTAATAAAGCTATGTATATATTTACATGTTATATACATCTAAACCTTCTAAGTTTTAAAAAAAAAAATAAACAGTTATGTAATAAATTGATAAAAAAGTATATTTTACTTACTTCATCGGGAAATTGGTTTTGATACAAATTGACAAAGTCAAACATATGTTGGAGAACCATGTAGCCGCATTCCCATCCACCCTTTTGTTGCTTACACTGTAATAAATTAACAAATTATTATTTAAAAGTAAAGAAAATCAAACAACTCAGAAATAGCAAACACACATACATCAACCATTGTGTAGTTGAACTCGAATCCTAAGGCGGTAGGAATTAGGCTTGAAAGACGATAGTTAGAAGCATTGTTTTCGCCTTTTATCTTTGTTGAATCCAAAATACATACATGTCTTATGTGTTGGGCAATGATGAACAAAGACCAATGGTTGCTACAAAATTAGAGTTATAGAATAGTTAGGTGAATCATAGTAATAAAATAAAAGAAAGTTAACTAAAAAAAGCTTACTCAGCCAAATGCGGTGCAAGAATGAAATCTTTATCGACAAAGTATGTCAAGCAAGTAGCAACGTGTGTATTTTATAATTGTTGTCTATTAAAATGGAAAATTATTAAAGGGATCTTCTAAATCTTTCGCTAAAGGTTACAGATGCTTTCAACAGTTCAAATTGTTGATAATTTATAGGTGTTAGTTAAGTTAAATTAAATAAAAATGGTTTTATAAAAATGTCTAAACAACTGTTCTAAGACTATGCGGCGTGGGGTGGGGAAGGGTGGCGTGGGGCTTTTCCAATGCCGGTGTTTCCGGTCCAGAACATGGTGTGGAAGCGGCGTGGGTTTATTCATGGGCGTGGGAAGGGAGATGGTGATGACGTGGAGGCTGGTGGTTGGTTGAGTTTGGGTGATGGTTTAATTGGTTAGTTTTTCTTAAATGCCCCTTTTCAAGTCTTTCCCAACCCGTGCATTTTTAGGCTTGCCCCTCTGTTGACGTGGCAACCACGTGTCGCTACCCGACCTCTTGTTTCAAGCCCCTTCACACCGTGTAGTCTAAATGTATATATACAAAGATTTCTTTGGTCATTGTTGCAGCAAGGATTTTTAGTACGTTCTTATGGTATTTGGTATGTTTTGGTTTGGATCTATATTCACATATTTTATTTTAGTTTGGATATATATTCACATATTTAATAATAGTTTGGATCTATATTCATATTTTTTTGTTAACTAGTTTCAGTGATGCCAATGTCAGGTTATATCTTAGCTTTGAGTAATTAACAAATTGTTTGCTGGTGTATCTTTCACACAAGCGATGTCCACATTACTTGGAGCCTCAAATGTTCATTTGAAAAGCGATGGATCATCTGTTGATACCCTTCGGGACAAAACCGCAGGTATTTGAATTTTGAACATATAGATTTTAAGTAGTTTTTAACCAACACATTTTTTTACTTGACTTATGAAACTGCAAAAGTCAGGTATCTATGCTGTTATCTTGATTCTTATAAGTGTTTTTGGTACATAGATTCTACTGTTCTGTAAATTTATTTAGAAAAAACAGATGCAAGCATGGATTTTAGTTTTTTATATGCAAGTTAATATGGGTAATGGAAATTGACCTGATATAGGATTTTCTTTGGTTAATTTGTATGATTGATGGTAGTATTTTTTTTTTATGTTTATAAGTTATCATGTTTTGATATAATTTTTTTTTTGGCTATTTCTTATCTATTTTATTCTAAAAAAAATAGTGTTTTACTTGTTGTAGTCACTATAAGGGTTTCAATTTGTTTGCTTTTAGCTCAATACGATTGCATTAGTAATTCGTATTGGTTGGGTTGTTTTCTTGTTGGTCTTCTCTAAAAATCTTTTATTATATTTATATTATTTTGAGCATATTTTTCTTAACCTGTGAACTTTGAAGATATATTCATTCTCAGTTATTATTATGGACTGTTTTTAGATTCACATCTTACTTCTTCGGTGGAAAGAAGAAACGAGAACTTGATCCCTTGAATGTAATTATTAGTGTAACTTCTAATGTGGCTTTCTTTAATTTAGTTGTATACAATTAACTTAAACGCATGATGGGATTTAATACCGACCTAAAGATTCATAAATTTACAGCTTCCAAAGAATCTGATTATCTGGTAACAACATACTTGTTATTCCCTCATTACTCATGAATGTGCCTCAACTTATTATAAATTACATTGGAATTACAAAGACGAGACATACATCAAAAATTATATCATCATTAACCTTTATGCATAAAAAGTTTGATCTTAAGCATACTCAAACTAACCAGTCTCAAAGGGGAATCGAAAAACTAACCAGTCTCAAATGGGGAATCGAAGAGGAATGCTTCCGTCGTCTAGCAAATCGAACGGAAATCCTGCGAAAAACTAACCAGTCTCAAAGGGGGTTGCGTCAAACGAGAATCGAACGAAAAACTAACCAGTCTCAAAGGGGTGCGGCTGTAGGGATTTGCGGTTGAACGGATTTGCGGCTGGAGGGGTGCCGCTGAAGATTTTTGCCGCGTCTGGAGGGGCTGTGTAGAAGGGAAGGGGAACTAGGGTTTTGGTCGAGCAAACTATCAGTAAGGGTAGGAATGGGTTTAACTTTGTTTTTTTTTTTTCTAAGTTAATTGTTATCATAATTGGATGAGTATATAAGACGGTGTTCAAAGGGAACACCGTCTAAAGGGTGCGTATATAAACATAAGACGGGGTTTAAGCTGCATAAGACGGTGTTGTATGGAATTTTATTGAATATTTTAATTGGATTGGCACAATGGTCATGTGAGGAATTGATTTTAAGACGGGGTTATTAAGATAACACCGTCTAAACCAAATATTGAACACCGTCTAATGCTTGATATTGTAGTAGTGCGAAGTGTTAGTAATGTTGTTAAAGTTTGTTTTTTAGCATATTTTTTAGTGCTTTTATCACCATAATGTTTTGCATCACATATTTTCTTTTTATATGATAAAATAAGCATTTGATTTTTGACGAGAATCGGTGTTTAAAAGCTGTATCATTACACAAATATTGTTAATATAACAATAAATAAAGTAATATATGGCTACATTTTTGTAAAGAAGATACCTTTATAGCTTTTCTAGGCCATTGAATAAATTTTCCTTATGTACTACCCATATCAATTACTTCCTCAGGCTTCATTGTGTGTGGCAGGATATGATAACCTTTATATTTTTCCGTTACACCATTTACAT
This sequence comes from Helianthus tuberosus, assembly GCA_030545235.1. Lineage (NCBI taxonomy): Eukaryota > Viridiplantae > Streptophyta > Magnoliopsida > Asterales > Asteraceae > Helianthus > Helianthus tuberosus. The sequence goes on from JARYGA010037952.1 coordinate 8,131, forward strand.
AGATTTTTATGTAATCAACATGCATCTGGTTATTATCTAAAATCCTATCAGAAGACGGATAAGCTTGCCCATGTCCTAAAATCATGTTGGGGAAGGAATCGTCGAATGGCCATATAAGCTCACAAGTAGTGATTGACTACAAACACGTAAATATTGTTAGTAAATACTATAAAATACACCTATCTTTTTCTATATCGCTATTTATAATATAGTGTATCGCTATTTATAATATACCAGGATATATACCACGATATTTTGATGTAATATACATATAAAAATTTTCATAATTCTTTTCTAGTGTATCGTTATTTATAATATAGAGGTCACTATTTGTCGCTATTCGCTATTAACAACTATGGACTGGACTGATCTGGACTGACCCAAGGTTTGTATCCAAACCGAAAAACGAAATAAAAACTACTTTTAAAAATGGCCAAACCGGTTTTTAACCAGACTTTAATCAGTTTGAGTGAGTTGGACCTTTTCCCCAAAAACCGGGTTTCTAACATGAACCGCTTTGGACCATTAGGAAAAAACCCGGGTCGGGTTATAACCCGAACTGGTTTTAGCCCAAGCCAGATTTTGTACACCTATACCTTTATTGGGGGATAGGGTTGGTAAGTCGTTATTTGTGCTCATACTTAAAGTGTTAAGAGGCCCAATTTGAAATACACTTATCCAATATCAATGTTCGGCTGTACAGATTCTATGGCAACGGGAATTCTTAACTTTTCCTATCTACCCTATCCTGCAACCTACAAACAAATGAAAAATTACACCTGTTAAGCTTAAATCAGTCTATTGTAATATACAAAGGTTAGTGGTGGCAGCTACTATCTACTATTGGCAAGATCAAAATGATAAAATGTTTAATAATAGACAAAGGTTTGTTTTGGTGTTGTGCCAGCGGATTCAGGATACTATTAGGTGCAGGGTATTAAACCTATCTTTTAAGAAGTCTAGCCAGATTCAAAATACATTAGGTGTAGGAAACTTGAATTCCTAGATCTAAAAACTAGAAAAAAATTAGGTAAAACGTCGAACACACCCGGAACTCGATCCGAACCGTTCAACCGACCTAGAAATTCTATGTCCGGTTTTATGAACATGGAGCATCTAAAAACAATGAAAGAACTAGAATAAATTACCTCTATACTTGTTTTTCATTTTAAGTAAACCAAATCATAATAACCATTATAAAGTAAAAACTAACTTGTGTTTACCTTTTTTTATGAAAGTAGTATAGTCCACTTGTACCACATGTTGGTGCCTTAAAAAGTTGTATCCGCATCTCCATGTCATTGTAGAGTGCATCTCCATACTGAAATTATTATGAACAACGAAATTTAGGTTACACAACAACTTCAATTAGGGTTTATAGTTTTTCCATTATTCAAGCCAAGTTAATTAGTTAACTATATATTAATTTGCAAATTTAGTTTATGGGAGGAGCTACTCCTTAATTTTTTACAAGTAGTCTAAGCTTAATTTACAACTTACTAATACCTACTTGGACCATCAAGCACACATGCCCAACCCTTTAGACTGTGTGTTATCACTGCGGTAAGAGGCGTGGTTCCATGCCACGTTGGACCATCAACGCCCAGCGGGGAAACCTTTTGAACGACGGGGTGCATTAGGATGTAGGTGTGGTTTGACAAAATAGAACAAGATGAAACAATGTATTTCGATTTATCGTGAGATTGAGATAGAAAGAAACCGCGGCGCATGCTCTGCTTCATCTTGTTCCATTTTAGGGTTTGTGTGTGTTGTTAAGAGAGAGAACAAGGTATATGGGTTTTAATTAAATAGTGGGCTGCATACTGTGTTGCTGGACCGTGATGTGTTAAGTTACACAAGGGCATGTTAATTAAAACTAACAGAAATAATATTGTATAGACCGTGGTGATGTGTTGGGTTGGGTTGCATAAGGTTTTAACTAAAATTTTATGGAATAAGGATTTTAAGTGGGTTGTTCATTAATCGTGCACAGTTTTATAAATATTTATTCAATTACATTACATTTGTTAATATGTATAGAACTAACATAAATAAATCACACCCCTCTTGTTACGCTCATTTTGGGCATTTCTGAGTGGAAAAAAAAACGTCTATGGGTGGTTTACGTATCATCAGTTTTTTCTCACCTAAGACCTCAACCAATTATCCAAACTCAAAACAAAAACTGTACCACAAAACAAAATTATTAAACCAAATTCGAATCAAGAAAATACAAAGGAAACCAAATTTACTAAACTTAACAACCTAAAATCATTTACTTTGTTAATTTTGGACAGTGAAACCAATTAGGGGATTAGGATCAAATACAAAGGATCCTAATTGTAAGAAGTGTAAGAAGGATTTATAGAGTGACAAGTGTCCAATAACCTAAAAAACCCACTACACAAAAAAACCCACTAAAAAAAAAAAAAAAACCTTAAACATCCACCACCACCAACCCCCCCCACGCACCCCGCCCACCCCCCCACCACCTCACCCACAAAAAAAAAAAAAAAAAAAAAAAAAAAAAATTTTTTTTTTTTTTTTTTTTTTTTTGCCGAGGGGGTGGGGGTTTAGGTTTTTGGGTGGTGGTGGGGGTGGGGGTGGGGGTTTAGTTTTTTTTATATTTTTTTTTTAGGTTTTTTGGGGGTGGGGGGGGGGGGGTTTAGGTTTTTTGGGGGTTTTTTTGGTGAGGTATAGTTTTTTTTTTGTTTTTTTTTTTTTTTTGCGGGGGAGGGGGGGGGGGGGTGGGGGTGGGGGGGTTTAGGTTTTTGGGTGGGGTGGGGGTGGGTGTTTAGGTTTTTGGGTGGTGGTGGGGTGGGGTGGGGGTGGGTGTTTAGGTTTTTGGTGGTGATGTAGTGGGTTTAGTTTTAAGTTATTGGACACTTGTCACTCTATAAATCCTTCTTACACTTCTTACAATTAGAAGTCTTTGTAGAATAACTTGACCCACCAATTAGGTATAAAAACACCAAACCAAATAGATATAACAAAATAGAAATATGAACAAGAAAATAAGCAGGATTAATCCATTTTTTAAGGTTATAGCAATAGAACTTGATGGTCAAATAATTCGTTTTACATGATCCATTTTTTTTATCATGGTCAAAAGTGATGTTAGATTGTTAGATGTTAAACTAATATTACTGATGTGTACTCACATCCATTTTAAGTGTACCTCTTTGGTTATAATTATAAGTTCTAAACAGTGAAACCAAACACAGATCAAACCGTTACTAACGGTTTGATTGGGTTTCAGATTTCAACGGTTCGGTGCGGTTTCGGTTTTCTATGATAAAAAAAACGTTGATAGCAGTTTGACTTACTTTTTGACCTATAAAACCGAACTGTTAACACCACATAGCCATAGTAGTTGGGCCAAAGTGGCGAAGTATTACGTTCACTCAACTAGCCAGACTTGTTTGGAAAAATTGTTTATTACTCGAACGTGTGACTCGACGACGCATTGGTGATATGTCGTTTGGTTATGCGAGTTGTATATTTATGTAAAATATAAATATTAAAGTTAATAACTATCGTTTTCAAGGGAATATTTATAACTAGATTCTATGGAGCCCCAGATTCGGATTCGGAACATAACCTGTAAACAAGAGTAAAAAAGGCAGCCGTCATACCTACCAAAATTCACGAACTGTAAACGATTCAAGACTAGATCGATGATCTCTTTGTGTCTTGGAGACTAGATCGATAACATTTGGAGTAGTGAAGTGAAGATTCAGATCGAAGTTGGAGAGGAGGTGGCGTCGTGTTGGAGTAGGAATCAGATCTAGGGTTTTTAAGGGAGAAACATGGGTATTTATATTTTAAATATAAAAGAGTTAATTACTGTTTTCGTCCCTTAGGTTTGTCAAAAATAACGGTTTCAGTCCATTAGTTTAAAAATTGCGATCTCAGTCCATTAGTTTCATTTTCGTAACCATTTCAGTCCACTAACTTAACTCCATTCATTTATTTTGTTAACTTTGGGTGAAATTACCAAATTACCCCTGCTAACTTAACAAATTGTAATAAAAAAATTCTAAAAAATCTAAAAATCAAAAAAATTCCAAAAAAATCAAAAAAATTCCAAAAAATCTAAAAATAAAAAAAATTTAAAAAAATCATAAAAACTCTAAAAAATCCAAAAAAATTCTAAAAAATCCAAAATGTTTCATTAAATGTTTCGAACCCGAACCGTTTCGAGCTGAACCGTTTCGACGCGAACCGTTTCGACCCGTACCGTTTCGACGCGAACCGTTTCGACCCGTACCGTTTCGACGCGAACCGTTTCGACCCGAACCGTTTCGACCCGTACCGTTTCGAGCCGAACGTTTCGACCCGTATCGTTTCGACGCGAACCGTTTCGACCCGTACCGTTTCGAGCCGAACCGTTTCGACGCGAACCGTTTCGACGCGAACCGTTTCGACGCGAACCGTTTCGACGCGAACCGTTTCGAGCCGTTTTCGCGTACCGTTTCGACGCGAACCGTTTCGAGCCGTTTTCGCTTACCGTTTCGACGCGAACCGTTTCGAGCCGAACCGTTTTCGCTTACCGTTTTGACCCGTACCGTTTCGACCCGTATCGTTTCGACGCGAACCGTTTCGACCCGTACCGTTTCGAGCCGAACCGTTTCGACGCGAACCGTTTTGACCCGTACCGTTTCGACGCGAACCGTTTCGACGCGAACCGTTTCGACGCGAACCGTTTCGAGCCGTTTTCGCGTACCGTTTCGACGCGAACCGTTTCGAGCCGTTTTCGCTTACCGTTTCGACGCGAACCGTTTCGAGTCGTACCGTTTCGAGCCGTTTTCGCGTACCGTTTCGACGCGAACCGTTTCGACACGGTTCGAAACGGTACGGCTCGAAACGGTTCGCGTCGAAACAGTACGGGTCGAAACGGTTCGCGTCGAAACGGTACGGGTCGAAACGGTTCGCGTCGAAACGGTTCGCGTCGAAACGGTACGGGTCGAAACGGTTCGCGTCGAAACAGTTCGGCTCGAAACGGTACGGGTCGAAACGGTTCGCGTCGAAACGGTTCAGCTCGAAACGGTTCGGGTTCGAAACATTTAATGAAACATTTTGGATTTTTTAGAATTTTTTTGGATTTTTTAGAATTTTTATGATTTTTAAATTTTTTTTTTTTATTTTTAGATTTTTTGGAATTATTTTGATTTTTTTGAATTTTTTGGAATTTTTAGACTTTTTAGAATTTTTTTATTACAATTTGTTAAGTTAGCAGGGGTAATTTGGTAATTTCACCCAAAGTTAACAAAATAAATGGATGGAGTTAAGTTAGTGGACTGAAATGGTTACGAAAATGAAACTAATGGACTGAAATCGCAATTTTTAAACTAATGGACTGAAACCGTTATTTTTGACAAACCTTAGGGACGAAAACAGTAATTAACTCAATATAAAATAATGAAAACCTAACATTTTTAGTATCATTAAAAAATAACATTATTTAGTATCCCAAATTTTTCAAATCGGTATCCAAATTTTCGAATATATACGAAATTTCGGATAATTTGGATTTAGATCTTTTTGTGCACCCATATTTTAGGGTTAATGAATATGGGTGCAAATGAGCCGGACCGAGCCCGGCTAGGCATGCCATGTTTTTATGAAGCTCGAGCTCGGCTCGCGAATAAAACTTAACGCTCAAGTTCGTCACTCGAGCTATTTTGAAAGCAACATCGAACGAGCTAATCCTCGGCTTTAGCTCACTTCAACATCGCTTAAACGAGGCAAAGCTCGGCTTGCCAATGTTCTTATCATTATTATTATATTGTATACAAAAACTAAAATTTTGTTTGGACTCATTTAGCCCCGCCAGCCTAAACGAGCTTTATGTTTTAGACTCAGGTTCGCTAACTAAACGAGCTTTATTTCAGGCTCTCTAACTAAACGAGCTCTATTTCAGGCTCGACTAGTTTGAGCTTTTAATCCAGCCAATCACGAGTAGTTTTCGAACATGTTAGCTTGTTTACACCCTAATTGAGGATGGTTACTAATTATGAGGGTTTAAAAAGGAAGAAACCGAGTTGAATAATATGAAATTATTTGATGATCATATTTTTTTTTCAACATACAAATTTTAAAGAACATACTAAATTTAAACTATAGGCAAATTAACTTTTTGGATTTCTAAACATATTTTATATTCAGATGGTCTCTATGGTTTACTTAAATATGTACACGATTATAGGTCCGTTGCAACGTGTGGGTCCTCAATGCTAGTTAAAGTAATTGGGTTGGTCTATTTCATTATTCAAGCGACCTTGACACAGCCAAACATTTGTTTTTGATTTAGGGGGGCTCCATTATCCAAACACAAAATCAAAATTGTACCACAAAACAAAATCGAAAACGTAAAGGAAACCAAATTTACTTACTATAAATTAGCGACCTTTCTATGTATCATGATATTATATCTTATGCTTTGGGGTTTCTTAAAAAGGTTTTGATTATTTTACTTTTTAACCCAAAGCTTTTCATTATTTGCAATTTTACCTCACATCTGTTTCACTTTCAACTTGAATTGGCCCCATGTTTCGCTATAAATTTTGCGAGTTAACACGACGCAATATGCGTGTGTAGTTCAATGTGTTTACTTTTCTTTTTACGTTTTCGTTCAATTTTTTTGCGAGTTAACACAACGCAACGTGCATGTGTGGTTCAATGTTTTTATTTCTATTTTTTCCCGTTTGACAGGTTCGTCACAATGCACGGGACCTACAACGACATAGTTATTATTTTCTATAGTTTACGTTTCGGTCTAATTTTTTCGTATTAACACGCCGCATCTTCAGTGTTAGTGGCCGCTAGCGGTGATGTGATATTGGTGCTATTTGGCATGGTTCTACGCCCCCGCCGCCACACGGGGAGCTTAATTCTAGTTTATTAAACTTAACAACCTAAAATCTTATATTTGGTTAATTTTGTACAATCAAACCAAATAGTTATAACATAATAGAAATATGAATACGAAAAAAAAGGAGGATTAATCCATTTTAAGGTTATAGCAATAGAACTTGATGGCCAAATAATTCGTTTTATAACATGATCCATCTTTTTTATTGATGTTGATGTTAAATTGAATTTACTGATATATACTCACAACCATTTTAAGCGTACCTCTTTGGTTATGATTATAAGTTCTAAACCGTGAAACCGAACCCGGATCAAACTGTTAGTAACTGTTTGTTTGGTTGAGTTTTAAAGTTGAGAGTGGTTTGGTTTCGGTTTTCTATGATAAACAACCGGTGATAGCAGTTTCGCAGAAATCGGGCCAAAACTGATGCCAAATGCTTGGCCTAGCCCGACAGCACAACATAAAAAAAACAGTACCAAGTCATCGGCCACTTGTGAATTGTCGACAAAATCTAATTAAATCATCTAAGCTATTTCATGTGCAATGGGTCTGTCAGGTACGAAAACTTAAATCTACATATGCATATGCAATAAATAAGTTGATGGGTTTGGTTTTAGTTACCTCATCCGTAGGAGATGGTTCTGGTGGTTGGAAGAAAGGTTGAACGTGGTGGTGTCGGTTTTGCTTTTAGTGTAAGAAAATGGGAAAAAAAACGAGAGTTTTAGGTTGGATTGATGTGGGAAGGTTGTAATGAAATGAAGCGTTATAAATAGCAGAAAAATTTGGGATATCCATGGGTTGTTACTATCGTTGTAGCATGTATTAGTATCAGGCTAAAGAGGACAAATATCACGGGTAAATAAGGTGTACTTGGTCAATGGTCAATGAAGGAAGATTGGTCAAAGCTAAAACTCGACCAACCAATCAGAAATCATCTCTTTTTGTTTTCCTTTTCTCTTTTATCATCTCTTTATTCTTTTATTTCTTTCCTTAGTTTGATTATTGTTACATTATAATTACATTACATTAGATTAGAATATATACATTTATGAAGTTTGTGAAGAGTAGGCAATCAAATTAAATTTTACTAGGTTTTTTTTTTCAAGTGAACCTTGTAAGGAACTAGTATTGTAGCATGTTCTTCGATGCGAAATCGTAGAATGGTGCTGGTGAAAATGTATTTGTTGCATGATATATGACCATACAGACTTTAATTTAAAATACCGTAAAAAAATAATTAACATGGTTAAGTAAACATATCTAGAATTAAAATGTAACTTTAACTATAATAAGGTAAATTAAAAACTAATTAAAATTGTTACATGAAGGGTTAAGATAGACCATGTAGGTTTTAATCTAAATGACGGTAACAATTATCAAGAACACAATTAAGTAAATATGTATAGAGTAAAAAAGTTAACTTTAATTAAATTAAGTTAAATAAATAATAATTATAAAAATAAATTATAAAAAAGATAAAAGAACAAATATTTATTATTAAACTTTCGTATACAAATCATTAAAATTAGGGGGTATAAACATAAATCATTCATAAGAAAATTTATTAGTGTTTAGAGGTCGTAAAATAATTAGGTTAGAAACGGAAATTAACTAAAAAACAATAATACTTTAACCCTATAAGTCAAAGTTTGGGGGTGTTTGTGATTGCTTATGAAAAAAAACTTCTTATCACCTTTTCTGTCTCTTTAGAGCATTCACATCCAAACCATCAAATTATACATACATTCCACTAAAAAACAACTCCTATATCAATATATTTTCACTAAAAACAAATACTTTTTCTCTCTTCTTTTCAATTAAATAATATTATCATCACATTTTTCTCTCCCCTTCACTCACAACCACTTTCAATATATATTAAAAAAATTATACTGGGTGAACAGTGTCCCCCCAAATATACAGATGAACAGTAACATTTTCTCTCTCCTCCACTCACAACCACTTTTTATACTCTTTATAATATAAAAACTCCCACTCACATATTTTGATGGATAGAATGTGAATGCTCTTATATCCTTTTTAAACTTTTTAAAAACGTCACTCTCTCCTAACTTTTTTATTTCTCCTTTTCAAAGCCTTAAAACATTCTTTTCAACCCATTACCTAAACATAATTTTCTAAAAAACTCTTTTTCCAAAAGAAAATTATAAGTCAATACGTTGCTTTATAAGCAATCCCAAACACTCCTTAAAGTGATCAATTAAAATTTAGTAGTGGTCACATTCTAAATTGTTATAACTAGAATTATGACCTGTTGCAATGCGGCGGGGATTCTTTAGTTATAACTAAGTCGATCTAGGACGCGCACGTTATGTTGAACCTATCAAACGGGAAGAAAATAGACGATGTAAAAACGTTCACCCACACACGCACGTTGTGTCGTGTTAACTCGCAAAATTTAGAACGAAACGTAAAAAGTTAAACCAAAGACGCACGTTGCGATGTGTTAAGTCACAAAATTTAGAACGAATCATAAAACGAAAAATTTGCGGAAAATGAAAAATATAAAGGACCAAAGTTGAAAGTAAAAAAAGTTGTGACGATAAATTGCAAACGATAAAAATTTTTGTGTTAAAAGTAAAAAAAAAAAAAAACAAATAGTTTTGGGTTAAAAGTAATTTATGAAATCCTTTTGGACGAAAAGTAAAAAAATCAATTTTTGTTTTGAAAAACCCCCAAAGCCAAGGTTACAACAACCATATGCATAACCATTTTTTCTTTGAAACCCCCCAAAGCCAAGATTACAACACATAAGCAAAAATAATCAAAGTGGTTAAATCGCAAAAAATGGAAACTTTTGAATTAGAAGGGAAAAATCAAATTAATCAAAGGGGTTAAATTGTATAAGATGGAAACTTTTGAATTATAAGTGAAAAATCAAATTAATCAATGGGGTTAAATTACCAAAGATTAAAAATTTAAAATTAAATTGTCAAAGATTAAAACTTTTAAAACTTTAGGGTTAAAAAGGAAACAAAGATTAAAACTTTAAACTTAAATTGTCAAAGATTAAAACTATAGGGTAAAAAGGAAAATTCCTTTTTTTTTTGAAAATTCCCAAAGCTAAAGGTACAACAACCTTAAGCACAATTAAGCAGACATAGAAGAGAGATGATAATTTGTCGTTAATTTCAGATGCAAACTCTCATGAGTTTGATATGAGTAAGGCAGAGTTTGAACTGGATTTCTCTAACTTAACTTCAGTTGAAAGATTTTTCATCTAGTTAAAACATAGTGTAATTTTTTGTTTGACTAATTGTCTGATAATAACAATATCTCATTTAGCATGCTTTGGCAAACACATTTTTTCTTTGGTCACAAGGACAAAGGGTGCATACATTCAAATATTTTTACATATTACACTTGTTATATACTAGGTAGAAATATAACATTGATGGGTTGAAAACTTTTTTTTACTTAAAAATTGTACACAAATTATATACAAGTTATCAGTTTTGACTTGTCATTTAGCACAAATTTCTTAAGGGTTTTGCTGTAGCATACATGTCCTAAGGGCCGGTTTTATCACTCTTACCTGTGATCGATCTTTGAAGTAAATTTGATCGTAATATGGAGTTGAAGTTTAAAGATGAAGTGAAAGTTATGATCAAGTCGTTTTTGTTACATTTTTTCTTAGAAAGTAAATCTTGTATTCAATCATGGTTCTTATGTTCTTCTCCATAAAATTATCAAAAGATTGCTGCTCCAAAACACCCTCTGGCCAGGTTGTACTTGCTGCATGTGGCTCGTCGTGATCCACGTTGACAACGGGCCAGTGGGAAAGCCCACTTTACCCGCTTTGGACTATCCTCACGAGGGCCCAATTGTACGAAAACCCACAAAATAGAGTTACCTTGTCCATTAAGGCTTCTCTCCTTTTGTAACGGGCGGGAAAACAGCTAGCAAAGATAACAGGCTTCATTTAATGTTCGATAAGAATGGGATCTCGTCTGTAACAATGTACTTCTCCGGCTGGAGCATTAATTAAGGTGAACATCTCACCGTTGGGGGTCAGACACGTGTCTGCACCCCCCGAGAGCCCCCAAAAACCATTAGATCACATGTGGGAGATATCTAGTGAGATAAGGACCGGCTGTTATATAAGAGCAAGCAAGAAAGAACAAAGGCAGGTATCATCTCCGGAACTATCTCATTTACTACACTCTCATTTATTCTCCTCTCATTAATTCCGACCAATATTATCTTACATTTAATACCCACACACGTATTTATTAGATTCACACCAAAGAGGAAACCTTCCGGTGATTCTACTCATCGGGAGAAGCTCCTCTCATTTTCCGGCAAGTTTACTTACTCTCACGCCGGAGCTTGGTCACGGATCCCCCTCCCGGGGTCCCCCGTGACGAGGCTAACGGTTTGTTCTTTTGTAGTAACGGGGATAAAGGCTCTTGACGTCAACGAAGATCCATCTAACGTCATCTGGGAGTTGGGTATTCGACATTGGCGCCATCCGTGGGACCTTGGCCTGCCTGGTGTTCCCACATCAAAATCCGACGTTTAAAGAGCATCTTATCTCACCAACGACGACATGGCAACCCCACCTAACTCACGTATCACCCAAACGGCACAAAATGATCTGGATAGGGTCACTGTAGAGGACATTACCCATGAAGAAGGTAACGAGAACCAGGTGGAAAACCCAGAAAGAACAGAGCATATCACCCCAGATTTTGTGGCCATGCATAGGGAGAAGTTAACCAAGTGCCTTGAAGATTTAAAGAGGCAGGAAAAACTCGACAGCCTCAGGGCTAGACTTTCTTTTGACACACCTTCCAACCAAGAAGGAACAGACCTTCAAAATAAGAACAACAACGGTGACCCGCTGGAGACATTTATGACTGCCCTCAGGCAAATGTCCTCAGAAGAAAGGGAGGACCTTATCACAGGACAAAAGTCAAAGGAGAAAGGGAAGGAAAAGGACAACCTTGGTGATAATGGCCTAGATCAGCCCTATCTACCACGAGACTTAGCCGAGGTCTCAAAGTTCACACGAAGAATTGCAGAAGCACCTATGCCCCCCAAGACAAAGTTACCCCCAGGCTTTGACCGTTATGACGGAACAAGAGACCCCGAGGATCATCTGCATGCCTTCCAGGGAGCGGGACAACTGGGGCGATGGCCCATGCCTGTATGGTGTCACATGTTTGTACAAACTCTGACGGAGGGAGCCCGACTTTGGTTTGACAGCCTCCCTCCAGGGGGAATAGATAGCTATGAAGAGTTAAGCGAGAAGTTCCTTAGGAACTTTGGTCAACAGAGAAAAGTGGTCAAAAATCCAAATGAGATCCTCCATATAAGGCAGAGGGACAATGAGCGAATAGACCAGTATATGGAGAGATTCGTCAAGGAAAGCATGAACATCAAAGACGTCCCGGAGGTCATGAAGATCAGTAGCTTCATAAACGGGCTGAAGCATGCACAGCTGTGTGAAAAACTGGGGGAGGAGTTTCCCCACTCATTTGACAACCTCATGGACAGGGTCAGGGCCATTGTCAGAGGGAAAGACACGGTCAGCAAAGCTAAGGAGACGGATGTCACACCTCGGAGGGTCACCCCAACCACAAAGCTCCCCGAGAAAGGTACACCTTACTCCCGAAAACCTGCTTTTGATAGAATGATGCATGACAGAGTGAGACCCTCATACTCCTCGTACAGACCCCGAGGGAGGGGTCCCTCTTTGTACTTCGATAATTTCACCCCCTCACCAAGACACCAAGTGAGATACTGGCCACGGAAAGGGTAAAGAACTCATTCCCAAGGCCACCACCCATAAAAACCGGGCCGAAGGCACAACCAAATGAGTACTGCGATTTTCACAAAGGCTTTGGCCACAAAACCGATGACTACATGTATCTAAAAAGGGAAATAGAAACCGCGGTGAAGACGGGAAGGCTAGCCCATCTGGTTAAAGAAATCAAAGAGGGAGAGGGGGGGCGCAAAGGAAGAGATGTAAAGGAGCCTGGGAGGGCAGATGTTGATATGATTAGAAGGAGGAATGAATTCGATACCACCCGGAGTGTAAAAGCCAGGATCCTGGGCTCCCCGATGTAACACCCTTAAATTTTCACTTCATTTTAATCATAGATTATACTATTTCAAATAAAGATTTCTTAATTAACATACTTTCATTATAGAAGTTCATAAAAAGCATCAACCTTAGTCAACTAACGACTAAGGTAAAACGTTTCAAAAGTTGTTTAGAAATTGTTTACAACCCATATACAAAGTCTATCAAAGACTTAAAACATAGCGGAAGCTTCAAAATGAGTGTTCGGTTCTTCGACATTAGCTTGATCGCCATCCGGATAGTTCCCACTTTTACCTAAGGTCAAAACCATCCCAAACGTTAGTTTTGACATCAATTTAAACTAATTAAGCAAGCCTTAGCATCAAAACATAACAAATAAAATAAAATTTCAAAAGAAATCCTGCCGCGAGTCGCGGCAGGTTCCCTTGTTTCTTTCGCGTGTCGCGGAGACCCTCGCGTGTCGCGGAAAGTTTAAAGAATTCTTCCGCGTGGCGCGGGGGAACTGTTTTTCCAGCAGGTGCAGGTTTTTACCCTGAAATTGCTGCCAGCTCCGAAAAACTCAGATTTTTGACTTAAACAGCCGTAACTTTCCACTCGGTTGTCCGTTTTAAGTGATTCTTTTTCCTATACGTCTGTAAATTCATTACCGACATAACCAATAAAATTTTGATACCAAAAATTTAATTTACGGACCGAACAACTAAATGTCGCTATGCATTTATTCGACCCATTATAATTCTACTTATTTTACTACCATTTGACTAGTAAGCCTAAGGCGCTTATTGCCCAACTTCCGGGGCTTATGATCACCGGCACTTCATTACCAACACTATGGCTTTGTACTCTTGTGATCATTTTCGCCAATTCCATTTACTTACAATATTATTACTACAATGCCTCATTATTTGACCCGTTTAGTTCATCTACGGAAAACCTCCCTTTTGATGACTACCAAACGACTACAAACCAATTCTTAACCTACGAATTAGGTAACGATCAAGTCATTACCATCAACAAAATTTTAATCAACAACGCATAGTTTAACAATAATCCATCAAATGTAACGGGTCAAGTTACATACCTTAGTGCACGCCCTTCAATCGCAAATCACCACCGGCTTGTCCACTTGACGATCCGGTATCCTTCCCTATAGAGTTCATTTATGATATGTTTAGAACTCTCTTTTAAATCATAATTCGCATAATACACCGAAATACTATAATTATGCGTTTAAACTTGAAATTTCAGTTTTAAGCCTTCTTAGAGGCATTTCAACAAACACTTCAAGGGCAGATTTTTATATGATTAAACATCAAATCTCTAGTTTATCTCTTAGCCCTAATTTCACATAATTCAACCTTTTACATGGTTATTAACTTCTAAATTACTGAAATTACTTCAAGATTGTCAAATTACACTAGTGTTCATCAAATTACACATAACCCACTAATCACCTACAATGGTGTTCATAGGTTTAGCTAAAATTTCATATGATTTCAACTTGTATTTGTCTAGGGTTTATCCCTAGACACTATAGTTGTTCCTAAATCATCATAACACACACATGCAACCATAATTTCAGATTTTTCCCAATTCATGAGAATTTCAAGTTGAGAGATTTATCAAAATATTACATACCTTGTAATCCCCTTGTGATGAGGATCAATAATCTACACTTTAATTTCGATTTCAACTTGAATTGAGCATCCAATTTGCAAGTTTAGTGAGTTTTTAGGGGTTTGAGAATGGGGAGTCGCCCCTGCTCTTCTCTTGTACGACCAACACCTTCAAATGGTGTTTGGTTTTGATTTTTTTTTATTAAAATTAGTATCATAGTTTCAATTCTTACAACTTAGGCCCCTCAACTTTGTTCAACATATTGTTTAGTAGCTTTTAACCCTATTATAAGCTATTTCTAGTCTTGTAACTAACTAGGTTAAAAATTCCTAGTTAGTAAATTCTCGTTTATTTATACTTTATAATTCTAATATAAAGTTTTATATTTTTCGGGGTGTTACAAGTCCACCCCCTTAAAAAGGGTTTCGTCCCCGAAACCGAAGTACGTACCAAATAATGTAGGGTAGAGTCGTCGCATCTCTTCCTCAGACTCCCACGTAGTGTCCGAGCCTTTTCTATGTTCACATTTGATTTTGACTTGGTCGATTTGTCTATTTCGTAAGTGTTTGACCTTTCGATCTAAAATCTCCACCGGTCTCACAGCATAATTCAGACTATTATCCACTTCGATATCATCGTAATGGATATAGGCTGTTTCGTCCGCTAGGCACTTTCGTAATTGTGACACATGAAACGTGCTAAGAATTCCACTTAGTTCCTCCGGTAGCTCAAGGCGGTAAGCTACCTTGCCGGCCCTTCCAATGATTTTAAATGGCCCAATAAACCTCGGGCTTAGCTTTCCCCTTTTTCTGAATCTAATAACGCCCTTCCATGGGGAAACTTTTAGCATAACCATGTCGCCAACCTGGAATTCGATTGGCCTGTTCCTTTTATCAGCATACGCCTTTTGCCTGTCTTGAGCCGCTTTCAAATGTGCCCGAACCACATCGATCTTTTCATTAGTGGCTTGTACTATATCTTGGTGAGCAAGTTCACGTGGACCCACTTCACCCCAACATACCGGGATTCTGCACTTTCTACCATAGAGCATTTCGTACGGTGCCATCTTAATACTAGATTGGTAGCTATTATTATATGAAAACTCAACTAACGGTAGGTGAACACCCCAACTTCCTCCAAAGTCGATAATACACGCCCGTAGCATGTCCTCCAGTGTTTGTATTGTTCTTTCACTCTGTCCATCTGTTTGAGGATGGTACGCAGTGCTAATGAACAATTTGGTTCCCATTTGCTCTTGGAAATCTCGCCAGAAATTTGAGGTAAACCGGGTATCCCTATCCGACACGATGGATACCGGTACTCCATGACGTGCTATTATTTCATTAGTGTAAACTTCTGACATCTTTTCCAACGTGTAAGTCTCACGGATCGGAATGAAGTGAGCACTTTTCGTTAATCTATCCACCACTACCCATATGGCATCGAAACCACGATTCGTCTTAGGCAACTTGGTTAATTGGTCCATTGTAATATGTTCCCATTTCCAAACCGGAATTTCTAACGGTTGGAGTTTGCCGTATGGTTTCTGGTGCTCCGCCTTGTCTTGTAAACATGTCAAGCATTTTTCCACATATTTCGCCACATCCCTCTTTATTCCGGGCCACCAATAATTTTGCTTCAGATCATTGTACATCTTGGTCGCACCCGGATGAATTGAATATCGGGATTTATGAGCTTCATCAAGTAGAAGCGCCTTCACCCCACAAGTATTTGGAACCCATATCCTTCCGGATCGAGTCTTCAACCCGTTATTCCCATCCGTCAAATCTTTCAACTGACCGATTATTATTTCTTTCTTCCAATTCTCTTCTTTCACGGCTTCTAATTGCGCCTCTCTAATACGTTCAAGTATACCCGAGGTCACCACGAGCTGCATCGACCTTACTCTTATTGGGACATAGTCCGCTTTTCTGCTCAGAGCATCCGCCACCACATTTGCCTTTCCGGGGTGGTAGTGTATTTCACAGTCAAAATCTTTCACCGTTTCTAGCCATCGCCTTTGTCGCATATTTAACTCCTTCTGATCGAAGAAGTATTTCAAGCTTTTGTGGTCGGTGAATATGGTGCACTTTACCCCATACAAGTAGTGTCTCCATATTTTTAATGCAAATACCACTGCAGCCAACTCGAGATCGTGCGTGGGATATTTCTTCTCATGTATCTTCAATTGCCTCGAGGCATAGGCTATTACCTTGCCCCGTTGCATCAACACGCAACCGAGCCCCGATAGTGAAGCATCCGAATAAACCACCATGTCTTCGACTCCGTCCGACAATGTCAGTACCGGAGCTTGAGTTAACCTTTCTTTTAACGTTTGAAACGCTTTTTCTTGTTCGACACCCCAAATGAACTTTTATTTCTTTCGGGTTAGCTTTGTTAGCGGTGACGCAATCTTGGAGAAATCTTGAATGAATCTCCTATAGTATCCCGCAAGCCCCAAAAAGCTTCTAATTTCCGAAGGGTTCTTCGGAGGATTCCATTTTGACACAGCCTCTATCTTGGACGGATCCACCAATACTCCGTCGGCACTTATGACGTGGCCAAGAAATTGTACCTCTCGTAACCAAAAGGCACACTTAGAGAATTTTGCATACAGCCTTTCTCGTCTAAGTGTCTCTAACACTTCTTGTAAGTGGTGTGCGTGTTCTGCTTCACTTTTCGAATACACCAAAATATCATCGATAAACACGATGACCGACTTATCCAACATTGGCTTGCAAACCCGGTTCATGAGGTCCATGAAAGCCGCGGGTGCATTTGTTAGCCCAAATGACATCACGAGGAATTCGTAATGTCCGTATCTCGTGCGGAAAGCCGTCTTCGGTACATCTTCTTCTTTGACCTTTAGTTGGTGATACCCGGATCTAAGGTCAATTTTTGAAAACCAATTCGCACATTGTAATTGGTCGAATAAATCATCTATCCTCGGAAGCGGGTATCGGTTCTTTACCGTGAGTTTGTTTAACTCCCGGTAATCGATACACATGCGCATGCTCCCGTCTTTCTTTCTCACGAACAGTACCTGTGCGCCCCAAGGAGACACACTCGGCCTTATAAATCCTTTGTCAAGCAGGTCTTGAATTTGGGACATCAACTCTTGTAATTCCGATGGCGCGAGTCGGTACGGTGCTTTAGCTACGGGTTTTGCGCCCTGAATAAATTCGATCCCGAACTCTACTTCCCATTCAGGCGGTATCCCCGGTAAATCCTCTGGAAACACATCTCCATAATCTCGTACTACCGGTACATCTTCAATCTTTCGTGATTCTATCTCGGGCTCATTTGCGTATATCACGAATGCCTTGCATCCTCGCTTCATAAGCTTGTGAGCTTTCAACATTGAGCACACTATAGGGTTACCTCCTTTTTCGCCATAAATGGTGATGTGTTTCCCGCTTGGAGATGTTAGTTTTATCTCTTTACGAAAACACACGACTTTTGCATGGTGCTGGGCTAGCCAATCCATCCCAACGACTACTTGAAATTCCCCCATTGAAATCGGGATTAGGTCTATCAAGTATTCCTCATCGTCGATGCTTAATTTGCAGCCTCGACAAACATCACAAACTATAAAACTTTTGTTGTCCCCTATTTCAACTTCTAAGGGCACAGATAATTTCGTCAATACAAATGAAGGATGTCGAATAAATCCATGCGAAACGAAGGATTTATTCGCACCCGTATCAAACAATACACGTGCTGGAATTGAGTTATTTGTGAATATACCTGAGACCACATCGGGTTCTGTCTTTGCTTCAGCCGCGGTAAGTTGGAAGGATCTAGCCTTCGCTTTGGGAGCTTCTGTTGGAGACTCTTTTGTGTCTCTCTTTCCCACCAACTCGGGGCATTCAGATTTCTTGTGACTGGGTTGATAACACTTGTAACAAACAGAAACTTTCCCGGGACATAGTGATGCGGTGTGCCCCATCTTCCCACATACCGGGCACGGCTTGTCTTTGAAGCGGGCACTCGCCTTTGTGCCCTTTACCACACACTTTGCAACTCGGCGACCCGCCTTTAGCATCCACTTTCTTTCCCGATTCAGCAGTTCTAGCTTTCTTTGTAGGGCTTGGATTCACATCCTGTGCCCTTCGTTCACCTCTTTCCACTTGTTTCTTTAACTCGATTTCCCGCTCCCGGGCGGTGTTGATAATCTCCGTGAGGGTTTCGTATTTTGACGGAGTCATAAATTCCCGGTACTCGGCACTCAGCATGTTGTAATAGTAATATATCTTTTGCTCTTCAGTGGTGACTAACTCGTCATAAAATCTCAGCTTATCCATGAAGATGCCCGTGATCTTATCAATTGTTTCACCCTTTTGTGTCAGCTGGATGAATTCTTCTTTGATTCTGTTAATAACCGCTTTGGGACTGTGGTGTTTAAGGAATGGTACCTTAAACTCGTCCCAAGTCATAGCCCTCGCCGCTTCGGCTCCCATTTCCTTCTTTTTGTTATCCCACCAATCCTTGGCTTGATTTCTCAATTGACCCGTTCCGTAAGCAACAAAGTCACCTACGTCACAATGGGTTCGTTCAAACACTCCTTCAACATCACTTATCCATCTTTGGCAAATTATCGGGTCAACCTCCCCGTTATAGATTGGCGGTTTACATGCCATGAATTCTTTGTACGAACACCCTTTGCGTTCTCCCGTTTTCTCCTTCATAAGGTTGACAATATCCTCCAACCTTTTAACTCGCTCTTCAACAAGCGACAACACCGTGTTTTGAATTTTGTCTATAAACCCGGATAGACTTCCTTCAATTGCCTTCCCTACCTCTTCGGCAATTTTCTCTTTCATTTGTTCGGTGCTTGTTTGCACCGGATTATCATAATTCCCATCAGACATCTTGAAGCTGAAATGTTTACATTTAAACGTTAAACATTTCATTTATACTATTGCTTCATTTGTTTCGGTTTAGCCAAGTTCCTAATTTGCTTTAACCGTTCACATTTTAATGCACTTTCCGGGTTTGAGTGTGTTAACACACTCTTCCCATGCATCTCAATTTATTTCTCATACTTCCATAAGGTATAATCTACTAACATAAATAAGTTAATTCTTACCGGACGATCAATCAAGCTTGAACCGAACACTTTGTTGACAACCTTAAGCTCTGATTACCAACTTGTAACACCCTTAAATTTTCACTTCATTTTAATCATAGATTATACTATTTCAAATAAAGATTTCTTAATTAACATACTTTCATTATAGAAGTTCATAAAAAGCATCAACCTTAGTCAACTAACGACTAAGGTAAAACGTTTCAAAAGTTGTTTAGAAATTGTTTACAACCCATATACAAAGTCTATCAAAGACTTAAAACATAGCGGAAGCTTCAAAATGAGTGTTCGGTTCTTTGACATTAGCTTGATCGCCATCCGGATAGTTCCCACTTTTACCTAAGGTCAAAACCATCCCAAACGTTAGTTTTGACATCAATTTAAACTAATTAAGCAAGCCTTAGCATCAAAACAAAACAAATAAAATAAAATTTCAAAAGAAATCCTGCCGCGAGTCGCGGTAGGTTCCCTTGTTTCTTTAGCGTGTCGCGGAAAGTTTAAAGAATTCTTCCGCGTGGCGCGGGGGAACTGTTTTTCAAGCAGGTGCAGGTTTTTACCCTGAAATTGCTGCCAGCTCCGAAAAACTCAGATTTTTGACTTAAACAGCCGTAACTTTCCACTCGGTTGTCCGTTTTAAGTGATTCTTTTTCCTATACGTCTGTAAATTCATTACCGACATAACCAATAAAATTTTGATACCAAAAATTTAATTTACGGACCGAACAACTAAATGTCGCTATGCATTTATTCGACCCATTATAATTCTACTTATTTTACAACCACTTGACTTGTAAGCCTAAGGCGCTTATTGCCCAACTTCCGGGGCTTATGATCACCGGCACTTCATTACCAACACTATGGCTTTGTACTCTTGTGATCATTTTCGCCAATTCCATTTACTTACAATATTATTACTACAATGCCTCATTATTTGACCCGTTTAGTTCATCTACGGAAAACCTCCCTTTTGATGACTACCAAACGACTACAAACCAATTCTTAACCTACGAATTAGGTAACGATCAAGTCATTACCATCAACAAAATTTTAATCAACAACGCATAGTTTAACAATAATCCATCAAATGTAACGGGTCAAGTTACATACCTTAGTGCACGCCCTTCAATCGCAAATCACCACCGGCTTGTCCACTTAACGATCCGGTATCCTTCCCTATAGAGTTCATTTATGATATGTTTAGAACTCTCTTTTAAATCATAATTCGCATAATACACCGAAATACTATAATTATGCGTTTAAACTTGAAATTTCAGTTTTAAGCCTTCTTAGAGGCATTTCAACAAACACTTCAATGGCAGATTTTTATATGATTAAACATCAAATCTCTAGTTTATCTCTTAGCCCTAATTTCACATAATTCAACCTTTTACATGGTTATTAACTTCTAAATTACTGAAATTACTTCAAGATTGTCAAATTACACTAGTGTTCATCAAATTACACATAACCCACTAATCACCTACAATGGTGTTCACAGGTTTAGCTAAAATTTCATATGATTTCAACTTGTATTTGTCTAGGGTTTATCCCTAGACACTATAGTTGTTCCTAAATCATCATAACACACACATGCAACCATAATTTCAGATTTTTCCCAATTCATGAGAATTTCAAGTTGAGAGATTTATCAAAATATTACATACCTTGTAATCCCCTTGTGATGAGGATCAATAATCTACACTTTAATTTCGATTTCAACTTGAATTGAGCCTCCAATTTGCAAGTTTAGTGAGTTTTTAGGGGTTTGAGAATGGGGAGTCGCCCCTGCTCTTCTCTTGTACGACCAACACCTTCAAATGGTGTTTGGTTTTGATTTTTTTATTAAAATTAGTATCATAGTTTCAATTCTTACAACTTAGGCCCCTCAACTTTGTTCAACATATTGTTTTGTAGCTTTTAACCCTATTATAAGATATTTCTAGTCTTGTAACTAACTAGGTTAAAAATTCCTAGTTAGTAAATTCTCGTTTATTTATACTTTATAATTATAATATAAAGTTTTATATTTTTCGGGGTGTTACACCCGAACTGCATGAAAGCTCCCATCGTTATGCCATACCTAGAAGAAAGCGAAGTGCAACGACTTCCCCTAAACATCTCGGCCATAATAGCTGGCCATAAGGTGTCTCGAATACATGTGGACGGAGGGTCCGGTGTCGAGGTAATATACGAGCATTGTTTCCTTAGATTCGACAGAGATGAAAGAGATCGGTTGGAAGAAGATTCCATCCCCTTGGTGGGATTCAACAACAGCATATCACACCCCTTGGGAAAGATCAGGCTCCCATTCATAGTTGGGATAGGGGATCGGGTCCGAACGATAAATCTGACCTTCACAGTGGTCCGGGCACCCTCAAAGTACAACGCGATTTTAGGAAGACCTGGAATTGGGGACTTACAGGCACAGGCATCCACCCCCCACGGAGCTTTAGTATTTCAGACACCGGAGGGTCTAGCATGGGTTAAATCTGCTTATGAGGTAATCTCTTCCGTATCCAAAGAGGAATCACCTGAGAAACCCCAGAAAAAGGGAGTAGAAGAGTGGGTCCTTAGCGACAGGTTCCCAGAACAAACGGTCAAAGTGGGAAGCCACCTAAGTGCCAAATGCAAGAGTGCCCTGAAGGAGTTGCTTCTCCACAACATAGATGTGTTTGCATTTCAACATGGGGACATGACAGGAGTCCCCAGGAGCCAGACCGAGCACCGGCTAAACACTTACACATGGGCAAAACCGGTGAAATAGAAAAAGCGAAGCATGGGACCCAACAAGAGACGGGCTGCTTGTGAGGAAACCAGAAAACTGCTCAGGGCAGGGATAGTTAGAGAGGTGAAGTATCTGTCCTGGATCGCCAATCCAGTTATGGTTCAAAAGAAAGACGGGGGGTGGAGAATGTGCATCGACTTTCAAGATCTGAACAAAGCATGTCCTAAGGACTGTTATCCCCTCCCGGAGATAGACGTTCAGGTAGACTCTTTGTCTCAGTACCCCCTGAAGTGCTTCCTGGACGCCTACAAGGGGTACCACCAAATCCAGATGTCAATGGGAGACGAAGAAAAAACTGCCTTCATCACAGACGAAGGGACATTCTGCTACACCAAGATGCCCTTCGGTCTTAAAAATGCTGGGGCCACATATCAGAGGTTCATGAACGCTTTGTTCAGGGAACAACGGGGAAGGAACCTAGAAGTATACGTCGACGACATTGTTATCAAAAGCCTGACGGAGATGGCCATGATAGACGATATAGCCGAGACTCTAAACACTATGCAAGATGTGAACATGAAGTTAAACCCTGGGAAGTGCTGTTTTGGAGTAGAGGAGGGGAGTTTCCTGGGAGTAGTGGTCACTAAAGGAGGAATCAAAGCAAATCCGGAGAAAACCCAAGCTGTGACCGAGATGCGATCTCCCAGGTCCCTGAAGGACATTCAGCAGCTAAACGGGAGACTAATAGCGTTGAACCGTTTCTTATCAAAGGTAGCCTACAGGACCCTTCCCTTCATGAAAGTGTTGAAAGACTGCCTCCAAACAAACAAGTTTAAATGGACCACAGAGGCTGAGGCTGCCTTCCAAGAAATGAAAGCTTACATCTGCAAGCTCCCAACATTGGCCACCCCAGTACCCGGGGAGCCGTTGCTCCTATACCTGTCCGCCTCGAAAACGACCATAAGTGCGGTCATGA
This sequence comes from Helianthus tuberosus, assembly GCA_030545235.1. Lineage (NCBI taxonomy): Eukaryota > Viridiplantae > Streptophyta > Magnoliopsida > Asterales > Asteraceae > Helianthus > Helianthus tuberosus. Next base: position 31,482 of record JARYGA010037952.1, read on the forward strand.
TGGTAGAGCGGGAAGGGAAACAGATCCCCATATATTTCATCAGCAGAACACTTAAAGGTCCCGAAGAACGCTACATGCCTATGGAGAAACTAGCATTGGCTCTAGTCTTCGCATCTCAAAGACTCAGGAGGTACTTCCAAGGGCACAAGATTACCCTGATGACTGACCAACCCCTTCAAAAGGTACTCAGGAGACCGGAGCTGTCGGGACGGTTTGCTAAGTGGGTTGTGGAGCTGGGGGAACACTATCTGGAGTTTAAGCCCAGGACGACCATGAAGGGGCAGATACTGGCCGACTTCTTGGCGGAGTTCCCTGAGGACGAAGAGAAGGAACTTTTAAAGTGGGAAGCCTTAGAAAAAGAAGAAAGAGAGAAGGAGGACGAGGCGGTGTGGAAGATACTCACCGACGGGGCATCTAGCGAAGAAGGGAGCGGAGCAGGAATCACACTAATGAGTCCCGAGGGGATTGAGTTGACATACGCCATAAGGCTGGACTTCGAGAACACCAACAATACTGCGGAGTATGAGGCCCTCCTAGCGGGAATAAGACTGGCGCAAAAAATGAAAGCAAGGCACGTGGAGGCCAGCACTGATTCATAGCTGGTAGTAAAGCAGTATCAAGGAGAGTATGAAGCCAAAGACAACATCATGGCTCAGTACGTGGCAAAAGTGAAAGAAATGGCCAAGGCATTTAAAACTTTCAAACTGGAGCACATCCCCCGAGGAAGAAACAGAAAATCTGATGCCCTCAGTAAGCTGGCCTCGGTGGTATTTGACCACCTCGCGAAAGAAGTTAAGGTGGAGGTCCTGACATCTCCTTCCCTTAACACGAAGGAGGTAGCTGCAGTTGAGAGTACTCAGGAAACATGGATGACACCGATTATCAAGTTCCTCAGGGATGGAATTTTACCCGAGGGGGAATGGGCAGCCAGAAAGATAAGGGTCAAAGCCCTGCAATATGAACTGATTGATGGGGAGTTATACCGAAGATCATATCTTGGTCCATCCCTAAAGTGTGTCGATATGGAAGAAGCTGAATATGTGGTTAGGGAGATGCATGAGGGGATTTCCGGAATGCATTCGGGCCCAAGGACGATAGTGACGAAGGCAATGAATGCAGGGTTTTACTGGCCACGAATGTACGAAACAGCATCCGAGGAAATCAAGAAATGTGATAACTGCCAGGTGCATGCACCAATGACCCACCGACACAAACACCCCATGATACCGGTCTCAACGTCTTGGCCATTCCAAAAATGGGCTATCGACATAATTGGGTCATTCCCGGATGGCCCAGGAGGGGTCAAATATGTAGTGGTGGCTATTGACTATTTCACCAAATGGATCGAAGCGAAGCCCCTGGCCAAAATCACTGGAGAACAGATGAGGCGGTTCGTACTAGACAACATCATCTGCAGATACGGGGTCCCAAAAGAACTGGCGAGCGACAATGGCGTTCAATTTGCTGGAAGACCTTTCAAACCGTGGTGCGAGCAAATGCACATTCGACAAGTGTTCACATCCGTCACCCACGCCCAAAGCAATGGGTTGGTAGAAAGAGCTAACCAGAGCGTCATCAAGGGAATAAAAGGAAGGCTCGGAAGAAAACAAAAAGGCTGGCTGGAAGAACTTCCATTCGTACTATGGGCGTACAGGACTACTCCTAAAAGTTGCAATGGGGAGACTCCTTTCAGCCTTACTTACGGGACATAAGCCGTCATCCCCGCTGAAATAGGATCCCCGACTGCCTGAATGAAACTCCGGGAGGAGGAAAACGAACAAGACCTCAGGATGAACTTGAACTTGTTGGAAGAAAGGAGGGAGATAGCGGCAGTCAGGGAGGCCAAATACAAGAGGCTACTAGAGAGTTATTACAACACCAGGATGAAGAGGCTCAACCTCGTCCCAGGGGATCTAGTCCTTAGAGCCAATGAAGCCAGTCTGCAAGAAAGCACTGGAAAGCTAGGCCCCAACTGGGAGGGACCCTACCGAGTCACATGGGCAAACGGCAAGGGAACGTGCAAGTTGGAAACACTTGAAGGCAAGGAGGTCCCCAGGACCTGGAATCTCATGCAGCTTAGGAAATATTATGTGTAAGGGGTCCACCCCCAAGGAAAACGGCCAAGAGCCACTTTTGTAACAATTAACTATCAGTCTGGGACTCCCCCAAAGACAGACCTTTTGTAACAATCTATGATGGGAAGTGTAAATCCCTAAGGAGTAAATAAAAAATGGACAGAGCATGTCCTCTTTTGAAAAAACAATGGACATCACACCTAGGCAGATGTGCCCAGGAACACCATTAAACCTAACTAACAGGCAAACACACGTGTACAAGGCATCCCAAACATGCCAAAAGCCCGGCCGCGGGGCTAATTAGGGTCTAGCTAACCCGAAGAAAACGGACAGAACAAGTAAAAAACATGATACCACATTATAAACTTGTCCATCGATTGGCCTCGAACATACAATCATAGTTTAACGAACAAACAAAAAATACGACATACTCTTATAAACAAAACCACGAAAGGAAGTCTGCTTTATTCATATAAAGTACATACACAAAGAAAGGCCTCAGTAGCCTTGGCAGGAGTAAATAACACACGAAATTACAAATACAGCAAAACGAAGCAAAGACGCGACTCCCCGCTAAACAGTCTAAAAGTCTCCAGGGAAGCACCAAACTGGCCCTCGGCAAAAACCCCTGCAAAACAGACAGCCACAACAAGAAGCAGGCAAACAAAACAAAGCAGCAGTACACAGTCATAAGCCATACGATTAGAAGTTAAGGAGGTCCCCGACACGAAGGACCCCCTCCCAAGCAGTCAAACAAAATTCAAAAGTATCCTAGGGCAGGTAAAGTTATCCATATTACAACCATATCGAAATGTTTAAATGTTTGAAATTCACTGGGGATCACCCCCGGATAGAGATGGTGGAGACGAAGGGCCGGCAGAGGAGAACAGGGCTTTTAACTCATCAATGGATATTAGGGGAGCTCCAGGATTTTCTCAAGGATGGCCGGGGTTTTACGCCCAAACTCTTCATTCAGCTTGGACAACCTCTTCTTTGCCTTGGAATTATAAAGAGGAGTCTCCTTTCTGCCCAGGCCCTGAGCGGAATAGGCATAGCCATCCTTTAATCCTGACTGGTAGCCAACGTCCCTGTATGCCCTGTACACCTCCTCTAGGCCACTCTTGAAATCCTCCGACTGAGCAACAGCAGCAAGGAAGGCTCCAAAGCCTTCAGTAATCAGCCAATGCTTCTCCTTTGCCAATCGTTGGTTGTCGTCAGAAGTTATACCATAGTCTGCATACATGGTGTTGAGTTGCTCCTGGGAAACAGAGCCAACTTCCTTTAAATACTTCAGCTCTGCAGCCAACTCTTCTTTCTCTCCAACCAGCACCGCCATCTCCTGCTCCCAAGCCCGCTCTTTCCTCTCCAGCATAGCTCCAGCCCCCTGGACAAAAGATCAATATATATATATATATATATATATAAAGGGGGGAAGGACTGTGTACCTTCTCCTCCTGCAACTTCCTCTCAGCATCAACCACTTGGCACCTAAGTCCAGCGGCAACAGACTGGGAAGCCTTAAGCTCAGCCTTAAGCCCTTCATTTGCCCTCCTCAGATCATCAATCCTCTGCAACATACCAGCCCCCCTAAAAAAGCTCTCACACAGGGACATGCTGTACTGATCCTCGAAAAGATCGTCCCTTAAAGCAGAATTCACAAATTTATGGGAAGGAGGAACATCATGACTCAAGAAGTCCCTAGCAGACTCAGGAATCCCTATCACTGAGGAACTGGTCACCTTCCATTTGGGGACATAAGTAAGCGGGATAGCATCAGCAAACAGGGGAGCAAGAGGGGATCGATGAGTAGGATCCTCAAGGAGAGTGGGTCTGCTAGTCCCAGTAGCATGAGAGGGCGAAAGCTCAAAAGCTGAGGAAAAACGGGCTACGCCCACCTCAGAGGCCTTATCCCGGACACGGGAAGAAGAGGGACCAGTAGGAATCTCTATGGGCTCCCGAGAACTCCCATGTTAAATAAGAAAAAGAACATCAGAGACAAGGCAAGAATAGGAAAAAATGGAACGAGAGAGAGACAAGACTCACCAGCAAATGAGCACTCACTAGGCTCGAAGACTTCAGATGTTTGGACAGAGAACCTTTGATCCCAGCAGGGGGAAGATCGGAGATGGCTTTCGACAAAGGAGGAGGTTTTTGACCACTGGCACTCCGGAGTCTTTGACGGATACTACGGGGAGCAGGGGCTGGCTGAGGACTGGCAGATCTTCTCTTACGAACCAACTGAATTTCCACATCTTCATCATCACTTTGGCCAGAAGGATGAACAGGAGGAAAGTCAGGGGAACTTTCCTCCTCATCAGAAGAGTTCTCCTCATCACCACCCACGGCAGTGGAACCCCCGGCCTGAACGGATCCCCCAGCAACCTGCACCTCCGCGTTCAATCCAGGGTCAATCTCGTTGTCAACCACAAACTTGACATCTTTGGAATCACCTTGAAGAAGCTTCCACAAAGTCACCTCTGCACAAAAAAGAGACACTAAAGATGACTGCACAATCTTTAAGACATAGAAAAGGGGTAACTATAAGCAACAGATCAAGAGTAAAGAAATACCCTTTTTGCCAAAAAAAGCCCTGGGACGAACCGGATAGGAGGGGCTCAACCCTCCCATGGCAAACATCCCCTCGGAAAAAGTGAACGCCCTCGTCGGATTCTCGCACATCCGTTTCCACTGAACGGTTTCGGTAACAGACAGGGTAGGAACAACATCTTCAATCGCAGCATTAAGATCTTTTGGCAATGAGGACTCCGGCAGCATAGCAGCAGAGACAAAGATGAATCTGCTTTTCCAATCCTTCGGATAAGTGGAGGTGGGCATGAAACTGTAACAGGGCTTCGAGACATTGTTCTGCCGTTTTGCAAAGGTAAACCAGTCCCCATCCGAAACTAGCTTATAGAACATGCAGAACAAAGGAACAGAAGGCTCCCCTGAGATGGCGGCACAGGATAGCTCAAAATGGACCACCCTAATAAACCCTAAAGGGTGAATCTGAGAAAAATGAACACCAAAATGACGAAGTAAAGCGACTTTGAAGGGGGAAAGAGGGTACCGAACCCCACAGGAGGAAAAAGCCAGTGTGTAAATGGGGATTTTGTCTGGTGTACATTCCGCCGGTTCATTAGGGCCTGGCAGGGAAGGAGAAAACTGTTCAGGGATCTTATACGCTTCAACGAAGGACTTCAAGTCGTTTTCCGTCAGAACTGATCTTATCGATGAACGGCCGGAGCGACTCATGATCGGAGAAAGAACGATGATTAGGAGGAATCGTTATGAAGAAGAAAAGGGATCAAAAATTTGAATGGAAAATCTGAAAGAGGGATAGGGTATTCAAAGAGATATAACTGACATGTAGGTAACTGTCACGTCATTCGTCTCTTCAAAATTCAAAAAAGGGGGCACGTGTTACTAGAGGGTTAACTCCCGCTATAGGTGTTCGGCGATATGATGATTAGTGGGGACAGTTAATTATAACTGACCTAGAGTGGACCCACAGGGGAAAACTACTCTTTGAACAATTGTGACTCAGCCCCGGATCATGAGCCTCGGGTCTCAGGACCAGGGACTAAAGATGACTTGACAACGGGCCAGTGGGAAAGCCCACTTTACCCGCTTTGGACTATCCTCACGAGGGCCCAATTGTACGAAAGCCCACAAAATAGAGTTACCTTGTCCATTAAGGCTTCTCTCCTTTTGTAACGGGCGGGAAAACAACTAGCAAAGATAACAGGCTTCATTTAATGTTCGATAAGAATGGGATCTCGTCTGTAACAATGTACTTCTCCGGCTGGAGCATTAATTAAGGTGAACATCTCACCGTTGGGGGTCAGACACGTGTCTGCACCCCCCGAGAGCCCCAAAAACCGTTAGATCACATGTGGGAGATATCTAGTGAGATAAGGACCGGCTGTTATATAAGAGCAAGCAAGAAAGAACAAAGGCAGGTATCATCTCCGGAACTATCTCATTTACTACACTCTCATTTATTCTCCTCTCATTAATTTCGACCAATATTCTCTTACATTTAATACCCACACACGTATTTATTAGATTCACACCAAAGAGGAAACCTTCCGGTGATTCTACTCATCGGGATAAGCTCCTTTCATTTTCCGGCAAGTTTACTTACTCTCACGCCGGAGCTTGGTCACGAATCCCCCTCCCGGGGTCCCCCGTGACGAGGCTAACGGTTTGTTCTTTTGTAGTAACGGGGATAAAGGCTCTTGACGTCAACGAAGATCCATCTAACATCATCTGGGAGTTGGGTATTCGACACACGTACAACTGCGCATGGAACTCGAACCCGTTTCCCCTAAGAGTTCACAAGATATTAATCAGATACATATACAACATGGTGCAATGAAAACTTTAACTTCATTATAATTAACAAAAACTTTCCATTCATATGCATATAAATAATCGTGAAACATAATCAAAGGTTTGGTAATTCCCTTTGTATTCTTGCTCCGTTAATTACAGTTTAACCAAAGAAGTTTCATTTGTAAAGATAAGAAGATATATGGAACAGATCATAAAAACGCACACGGGATGAAAAATAATATACCAATGTAACAAACCAAAATTAGAGAACTTACAAATACATTGTCTACTCCATGCTTTGACAGGTAAAACACGGATTTGTCAGAGAAGGCACTTGGGGTAGATTTGCATATAGGAAAGCGTTTTCTCCGCCCATGATGAAAGCAAGAGAAGTGTGTACATTGATCTAGCAATGGCCTTTGAATCACTGATGGAAAAACACATTTATTCTCAGCACCTAAAAACTTTGTATTCTATCCGTTATTATCTGTTTTTTGGTGATATTATTCTATCCGTTATTAACCGTTTTTGGTTATATAACTGGTTATTTTGTGAACCTCTACTCTAGGGATAGGGTTGGTGGGCCATTTCTTGTGCACGTACTTAAAGTATGGGAGGCCCAATTTGAAAAAAGAGATTGTACATATTTTTATCCAATATCAATATTTTCCATCACCTCCATATTAAAGCTGTAAAATAAACCGGTCTCAAACTGATTAACCGATATCCGAGCCAAACCGATGGCACAAAAAAACCAATTTGGCCCAAACCATGTAAGATTAAATATATTATGTTTAATATTTAATCTAGTAGCCATTATAATCATTTACATTATATAGATCAAAATATATAATAACCTATTAAATAATTAGTTGGTAATTGTTGATGGACCATATTACCCTTATTAACTAATTAGGTTTCCTTCTGGGTGCTTATATAAGGAGACTTATGTAGAGGTTAAAGGGTTACTCAGTTACACAATTAGACATACCCTATTAGCATAACATCAATCGACCTCTTCTCCATAACCGAATCCCCTATTCGGTTCTCATCTTCACCATCATCAGTCAGCACCCTCAGGAGGAACCAGATCACGTTAACAAACATGTCGAACTCGATGGCATCATCTATCACTGGATTCTCCACTGCACTGTCTGCTGTAACAGGTATGTTTTCATGTTTTCCATCATGTTTAGAACAGAACTGATCCAACATGTGGTATCAGAGCATATGTTGATTAGTTAGTTCTGTTTTCGTATCCATTAATTCTGGGATTGAAATCATGAAAACAGAAGTTTTGAAAATGTTATGAACATCACAACCGTTTTCAAGTCATATAAAACCACTCGAAACCTCTGTTTCGAGGAAAAGAACTGTTTTAAATATCTCGAAATCAAAACAGGTAAAATTATGTCCGAAATCTGTTTAGAAAAACCTTAAAATTCAGGTTTCAGGTTCCAGAATTTATGTTTTATTTTTTTTAGGGTTCATCATGTTCTTAGGAAAATTTGAAAATTCCCTTATGTTTTGGAATGTAATTAGGATTGATGAGTGTTTTTTCCTGTTTGATCCAATTTAATCTATTAAGTTTATTCGAAAACTGTTAAAAGATATACAGTTATAATTTTCGAAATATTTTTGATAAAATTAGATCATCTTAAAACAGGAAACCATATCTCATAATCCCTTAGAATTCGAATTTTCAGTTATGTTTTTACATTCACATCTGTTAACAGGAAGTTTCGAGATCCCTTCTAACGAGTCGAGACCAAGATCTCGACTCGAGACCACAAGGTCTCGACTCGAAATCATAAGTGTTCTCAAATGTTTACAACTCGAGACAACGATTTCGACTCGAGATCATAAGGTCTCGACTCGAGACCACTAAGGTTTCGATTAAGGGCTTCAATCTTCACAACTCGAGACCATGTTTGCGACTCGAGACCTCATAAGGAGTCGAGATCTCATAATTCACAGCAGTCGAGACCATGATTACGACTCGAGACACTGAGGTTGCGACTCGAGACCTTAATGAGTCGAGACCTCATAATGATGAGTCACGACTTGACTCGAGATCTCACTCGAGATCTCATAACTGAGTCGAGATCTCACTCGAAACCTCATTATTTTAGGCTGTTTAATGTGAACTAAAAAAATGGTTTTGTAATTACTTAGTTAATTAATCAGAATCAGATAATGTTTTACAAAACCAAAATGGCTTAACTTGAATGAGTTTTTTGATGTATCATTTCTGGCCAAAGCTGATTTGATACATCTACTTATCATCCAAGTATTACGAAAGCTATGTTAAGTGTGCATCATAAACATGAATGTCTTAATATCTGGCCAAAGCTAATTTAATTCCTTCATAGATGGCATACTTAACAAGTGCATAACTAAAGTGATTGTCTCAATTTCTGGCCAAAGCTGATTTGTTACAATCACTTTGCACACATGCTTAAATGATTACACTTCTGGCCAAAGCTGATTTGTTTTCGTTTAAGTAGAATTTTACTAAGTCTATTATTTTGATGTTAGTAATAGACAATATCACAGCTTCATAATGTAAAATGGTCATTATTTATGCCCGCCTTAGTATAACGTGCCCTTAGATCACATTAGGAATTCTTCCTTAGTATCATAACTTGCTCATCTTATTTCCACTATCAGCGCCCAATTGCGGGATTCCACCTTTGACCGGTGATAACTTTGCTGCATGGAAGGATGCTCTCATGCTTACACTTGGATTGCTGGACTTTGACTATGCTCTAAGAGAGAATAAGCCAGCGGACCTTACTCCACAAAGTACTGCTGCTGAGCCGTTCACTCATGAAAAGTGGACTAGGTGTAACCGCATGTCTCTCATGTTCCTGAAGCAGTCCATAAGCAATGCAATCAGAGGAGCTATTCCTGATTCTGAAGATGCTAAAACCTACTTGGCTTCTGTGGAGGCGCAGTTCAAGGGGACGTCTAAAGCACACGCTAGTACCCTTATCCTCAAGCTGGTGACAACTAAGTATGATGGGAGGAGCGGCATTCGCGAGCACATCATGATGATGAATGACATGGCCAATATGCTGAAGGGGCTGGAAATGGAAATCAGTGATGGTTTCCTTGTTCATTTCATCATTACTTCGCTTCCTTCGTCCTTTGAAGCATTCAAGATCAATTACAACACTCAGAAGGACAAATGGACGATGAGTGAGTTGGTCGCCATGTGCGTACAGGAGGAAGAGCGTATGAGGATGGATCGCACTACTGATGTTGCTAACTTCACCACCTCCAACTCTAAGAAGAGGAAGAACAATCATCAGAGGAAGGATGCTTCTAAAGTCCAAAAGCTCAATCCTAATACAAGTGCACCTTCCAGCTCTAAGAACTCCTTAGGCAGAATCCACTGTAAGTTCTGTAAAAAGGCAGGACACATGCAGAAGGAATGCCCTGACTTTAAGGAGTGGCTGGCTAAGAAAGGTAACGATTATTTTATGATACTTGAGTCCTATAATTTAAGTGTTCCTGCTAATTCTTGGTGGTTTGATTCTGGTTCTATGGTTCATGTTACCAATTCAACTCAGGGATTCCTTACAATCCGAAAGCTGGAAAGAAACCAAAGAACGCTTAAGGTTGGGGATGATCGAGAATTAGAAGTGAAGGCCATTGGAACATTACAATTATTTATGAAAACTGGTTTATGTATTAAACTTTATGATACCTTATATGTTCCTGAGGTAACTCGGAACCTTGTATCAGGACCAAAGTTAGACATGGACGGTTTTATTGTTTCCCATGGTCATCGCAAACTCTCTATCCTCTATGATTCTGTTCTTTATGGTACTGGTATTCTGGATGGTGGTCTCTATAGATTAGAACTAGTTGATGGCTTTTCCAAATCTTTGTTGTCATATAACATTAATGAATCACTCACAAAGATGAAAGAGAAACGAGACTTAGAGACTTCATCAATGTTGTGGCATCAGCGTTTAGGCCACATCTCAAGAGAACGATTAAATCGTCTCGTAAAGGATGAAGTCTTACCTCCTCTCGATTTCTCTGATTTTGGAACATGTGTCAAATGTCTTAAAGGTAAAATGACATTAGCGAATAAGAAAGGTGCCATTAGGAGCTCTAATTTATTAGAACTCATTCATACTGACATTAGTGGTCCTTACCAAATCCCTGGCATAACAGGACATACTTCATTTATCACTTTTATTGATGATTATTCTCGTTACATGTACTTGTATCTAATTAAGGAAAAGTCTGAATCTCTTACAACTTTTAAAGATTATAAGGCTGAAGTTGAAAAGCAATTAGATCGTCAGATTAAAGTTGTGAGATCAGATAGAGGCGGTGAATATTATGGAAGACATACTGATGTGGGTCAAGCTCCTGCTCCATTTTATGAGTTTTGTAAGGACCAGGGGATTGTGAACCAATACACCATGCCTGGTACACCTCAGCAGAACGGTGTCGCTGAAAGAAGAAATTGTACCCTTATGAACATGGTACGCAGTATGTTAGCCAACACCAATTTACCATTATTCCTCTGGACTGAAGCGTTAAAAGCAGCTGTTCATATACTCAATAGAGTTCCTTCTAAGTCTGTCCCTAAAACTCCTTATGAACTTTGGACAGGAAGGAAACCGAGTCTTAAATATATGAAAGTATGGGGCTGCATCGCTGAAGCAAAACTTTATAATCCTTTCCTAAGGAAACTTGACCCTAAAACAGTTACTTGTTTCTTTATCGGGTATACTGATAATTCAAAGGGTTATCGTTTCTATTGTCCTTCCCATGTCACCCGTATTGTTGAAACCAAGTGTGCTGCGTTCCTAGAGGATTTCAAGGTCAGTGGGAGCAGTACCAACCCTTATGAAGAATTGCAAGAAGTACAAGACGCGGGGGGGGGGGGGGGGAGACTCGTCGCTTACCATTGCTCCGATTACTCCTCTTGTACCCAATGCAACTACTGTACCTGAAGCTACTGCACCAACTCCAAATTCACCTCTACAATCAGAACCTATCATACCTCATGATGAAGGCACATCAAACGCTCAAAACCAAGACAACGCTGAACCCGATAATCCACTCAGGATGTCATCTAGGCAAAGAAGGCCTACTAATTGGGATGATTATGTTACCTACCTGACTGAAATGGATCCCGAAAAGCTCAATGATCCTATCTCTTACAATGAAGCCATAAGCAGTAATCAGTCTTCTGAATGGAATAAAGCAATGATTGATGAGCTTGAATCCATGAAGAAAAATGACGTTTGGGATTTGGTAGAATTACCCAACGGTGTTAAACCTGTAGGATGCAAATGGGTGTTCAAAACAAAACTGGATCCGAATGGGAACGTTGAACGCTACAAAGCGAGATTGGTTGCAAAAGGGCTACACTCAGAAAGAGGGAATTGATTATCAAGAGACGTTTTCACCTGTCTCTCGTAAAGATTCATTAAGGATCATCATGGCCCTAGTAGCTCATTTTGATTTAGAACTGCATCAGATGGACGTTAAAACCGCTTTCCTTAACGGAGACTTAGACGAAGATGTTTACATGAAATAACCTGAAGGCTTTAAACCTGAAGGTCAGGAGCATCTAGTCTGTAAGCTGAAGAAATTCATTTACGGGTTAAAACAAGCATCACGTCAGTGGTACCTCAAGTTTGATGAAGTCATGAAGAAACACGGTTTTATGAAGAATCACGTGGATCAATGCACCTACCTCAAGATGAGTGGGAGCAACTTTACTATACTTGTCCTTTACGTAGATGATATTCTATTGGCAAGTAATAGTTTAGACATGTTTCATGAGTCGAAGCGGTTACTCTGGCATAACTTCGACATGAAGGATCTCGGAGATGCTTCTTACGTCATTGGCATCGAAATCCACCGAGATAGACACAAAGGGATCTTAGGATTATCCCAGAAGGCTTACATAGATCGTGTCCTTACACGGTATAACATGCAACAGTGCAAACCCTCTGTCGCTCCAGTTAGTTAAGGGAGATGTTTTCGGTTCATTCCAGTGTCCGACAACAGAGGTTGAGAAGGAGCAAATGAGCCTGATACCTTACGCGTCAGTAGTCGGGAGCCTGATGTATGCTCAAATCTGTACTCGCCCAGATATCGCTTATATTGCTGGAATGCTAGGCCGTTATCAGACTAATCCTGGCCTAGATCACTGGAAAGCAACTAAGAAGGTACTTCGATATCTGCAAGGGACGAAAGACTATAAACTGACTTATAGAAGAAGTGATCATTTAGAAGTGGTGGGCTATTCTGATTCTGACTTTGCCAAATGCAAAGATGACAAGAAATCCACTTCGGGCTATATCTTTATGTTAGCAGGCGGCCCT
>JARYGA010037953.1:0-14983 GCA_030545235.1 Helianthus tuberosus
GAGTCTCATTCACCTCCTTATCAGCAACCGAACCACCTTGCTGAACTTGCAAATCCACCGGGAGAGTTATTTTTTCCAGTTCGTCAATGACGTTAATCATCTTTGGCTCCGATTGAGGAATCTGAGCCTGATTCGATTGAACAACCCCCCTTTTCGGAGCAAAAGTGTTACCATCTATATTAACAATCCGACTCGCTAACCCTTGATAAGACGAAACAGATCTCTGATTCAGATCAGGCAAGAAACCTGAAGGCTTTTTACGATCATCCATGAGAAAATTGCAAACTCTCTCCGTAAACAAAAATCCAGCGAACCATGCAAAGAAGAACCAGAAAATTCAGCAACCAAGAACAAAACAAAAGAAACCCTAATCCTTTTAAAACCCTATATTCAATCTACTACCTTTAATCGATTAAACCAGTGATCTCAATCTAGCTAAGTTAATCTCAGTTAACCGTAATCAAAATCAACCAGCTTAATAAATCAAGTTTTCGAATTGAATAACAAGGCCGACGATTTGAGAAAAAACGAAAGAAACCCTAGTTTTAGATCGATCTCTAATGCTAACTAGTTCGTTATAGAATTTTGAATACACAAGATTCTAATCACAGACTGTTATGCATCAGATCACAAAGAAAAACCAAGGATTCATGGTGAGCAAGAAATCGCCAAAAAGGAGAGAGAGCTAGGGTTAAAAATAATCTCATATATTAAGAAGGTGGCGGTATGGGTTAAGATTCATAACGTTCCATTAGCAGCTTATTCGGATGATGGATTGAGTATGTTAGCAACTAAATTGGGCACACCTAAGATGCTAGATTCGTATACGGCTCAAATGTGTTCGGATGCATGGGGAAGGAGCAGTTTTGCTAGAGCATTAATTGAACTTTCGGCTGAAGAGGATCTAAAAGAGGAGTTAAAAATTGCTATCCCTATGGTAGATGGTGAAGGATACGTGAAAGAAACCATGAAGCTGGAATATGAGTGGCGTCCTCCGAGATGCGAAACATGCAAAGTGTTTGGTCATCAAGTTTCAAATTGTCCTAAAAACGTTCAGGTTGTGCAGAATAAGGTGGAAGAAAAGGATGCTGATGGTTTTATTGTTAATAAGGGGAAAAATACTAAAAAGAAGGGGATTATGATCAATAAAGCAAAACAAAATTTGGTGTATCGACCTATAGAGAAGAAAGTGAGCAATAATGTGGGTGGAGAGGCTACAAGTAGCTCGGTTCCTATGTCTAATTCTTTTTCTATTCTGGAAAACGCAGGTGATGGTCCAAGTAAATCAGTGAATGTGAATTCTAACAATTTCTATGGTTCCCGTAATGAAGTGAATGTTGATGATGAGGAAAACATTGAAACGGTGTATGATGAAACTGCTTTATTTATGGAAGCGGGGGTTAAACCAAATTCTGAGGGGGCAAGCACTCCCGGTTATGTGAGTTTAGATGGGTAGTATTGCAGCATGGAATATAAGGGGATTGAATCTCTCCCTTAAGCAGAAGGAGGTTCAGGAAGTTGTCAAAGAAAATCATCTTAACGTGTGTGCCATATTGGAATCGCATATGGATGTGGCTAAAGTTTACAATGTTTGTCAAAGTATTTGTAGGAGGTGGAGTTGGACTTCTAATGGGGCGATCTGTGATAAGGGAACCAGGATAATTGTAGGTTGGAACGCGGATGTGGCTGATCTAATGGTTATTTCTCAAACTAATCAGGTTATGCATACTCAAGTGGTTAATAAAGCTGATAATAAATCGTTCTTTTGCTCGTTTATTTATGCGGATAATAACTATGTTAAAAGGAAGGAGTTGTGGCAGAATTTAATGGTTCATAGTTCTTTTGTTCGTAATAAACCGTGGGTATTGTTGGGTGATTTTAATTCTTCGCTGAATTTGGAGGATAATTTCTTTGGTTCATCAAATGTTACAATGGCTATGAGAGACTTCAAGGAGTGCGTGGAGCAGATAGAGGTTTTAGATATTAATCGGTTTGGTTTGCATTACACTTGGAGTCAAAAACCGAAGAAAGGCATAGGTGTTATGAAGAAAATTGATAGGGTCATGGGAAACGCTCAATTTCTAGTGGAGTTTCCTTCGACTCATGCTGTTTTTCAACCTTATCGGGTTTCGGATCATAGTCCATGTGTTTTAAAGCTTCCTAGTCTTGCGAAAGTTGGTCCGAGATCGTTTAAATTTGCTAATTTCTTGGTTCATAAAGCTGAATTCAGGGAGGAATTTGTGAAAGTGTGGAATTTGCCATGCACAGGTAATCGTATGTATTGTGTTGTTAAACGCTTAAAACAATTGAAATCTCCGATGCGCAAACTTTTGTATAAGCAAGGAAATTTGCATGAGAAGGTTGTTAAACTAAGAGCGGAGTTGGATGAGGTGCAAACGGCTATTGATGGTGATCCGATTAATGTTGATTTACGAGATAAAGAGGCGAAATTAATTAGTGTTTTTAATGAGGCGAAACTTGATGAGGAACGTTTTTTAAAGCAAAAATCGAAGGTGGAATGGCTTCATGTTGGTGATTCAAATTCAGCTTACTTCCATAATGCTCTAAAGTGTAGGAACCATATTACTCGAATAGATTGTATTAAAGATCGAAATGGTGCTGTCTTTGAAGGTGTCGAAGTCCCGAAGGTTCTTGTTGAGCATTTTACGCAATTTTTAGGTGTTGAAGGTAATATTACGGAAAGCATGAATCCTGCGTTATTTAATAGGAGGTTGAGTACATTGAAGGCTCATAATATGGTTCGGGATGTTTCGCTTGAAGAAATAAAGGAAGCTATGTTCTCTATTGCTAATGATAAGGCGCCAGGTCCAGATGGTTTTTCGGCAGCTTTCTTTAAACATTCTTGGGATGTGGTAGGAAACGATATTTCTTGTGCTATTCAAGAGTTTTTTGTTAATGGGAAGCTTCTAAAGGAATTAAATCATACGGTTTTGGCTCTCATCCCTAAAGTTCAAACTACTAATTCGGTCATGGATTATCGTCCCATTTCATGCTGTAATGTTCTTTATAAGTGCATTAGCAAGATTATCACAAATAGAATTAAGGATGGGCTGGATGATGTGGTGGATATTAATCAATCAGCTTTTGTACCTGGACGAAGAATTTCAGATAATATTTTGTTGACACAAGAGTTGATGCATAATTATCACCATAATACTGGACCTCCGAAATGTGCTTTTAAAGTTGACATTCAAAAGGCGTATGATACGGTAGATTGGTCGTTTCTAAAGTCTTTGCTTCTGGGATTCGGTTTTCATCACAAGATGGTTCATTGGATAATGGTATGTGTTACTACTGTTTCTTTCTCGATTGGAGTGAATGGGAATATTCATGGTTTTTTCCAAGGCAAAAGGGGGTTAAGACAAGGTGATCCAATGTCACCGTATTTATTTACAATGGTGATGGAAGCTTTGACACTCATTTTAAAGGATTTGGTGAATAATTCTTCCAATTTCAACTTTCATAACCTATGTAAAAAACAAAGGATTGTGAATGTTTGTTTTGCGGATGATTTGTTTATGTTTTCTAGAGGTGATGTTCCTTCGGCTAGGGTTATTATGAACGGGTTACAGAGTTTCAAGAATGTTTCGGGCCTTGTCCCTAGTATGGCGAAGAGTACCGCTTTTTTTGGTAATGTTGGTAGGGAGGTTAAGCAAAGTATTTTACAATTGATGCCGTTTGAGGAAGGCACTCTACCAGTCCGATACTTGGGCGTGCCATTAGTCTCGTCAAGGTTAGTTTATAAAGATTGCAAGATCTTAGTTGAGAAGATGGAAGCTAGAATTGAGAGTTGGAAAAATAAAACATTATCTTTTGCGGGTCGTCTTCAATTGATAAAATCTGTTCTATCTTCCATGCATATTTATTGGGCGTCCGTTTTTATTCTTCCGGCAAGTATTATTAATGATCTAGAGAAAAAGATGCGGGCATTCCTATGGTATCAAGGTCCTATGAAGAAAGGTCGTGCTAAAGTTAAATGGTCTGATGTTTGTCTTCGAAAGTTTGAAGGTGGTTTGGGTATAAGGAGAATCCGTGATATGAATATGGCGCTAATGACTACTCATATATGGAGTCTTCTTACTAGAAGACACTCTATATGGGTGAATTGGATCCATGAGCATAAAATAAGAGGTAAGTCGTTTTGGCAGCTGAGATTAAAGGGTAGCAATGCAACGGCCTAGCGTAATATTTTGAATATACGGGATCGTGTTCGTCCTTTTATCATCTCGAAGATTGGGGATGGTCTTAATACGTCAGCATGGTTTGATACATGGTCGCATATTGGTCCGTTATGTGATGTTATTTCAGCTCGACTGGTGCATAATGCGGGGTTTAATCTTAATACGAGGGTGTGTGATATTCTGAATAATGGTGATTGGGGGTGGCCGAGAGCATGGATGGATTTATTTCCGGTTTTATTAACTATTCAACCACCTCAAGTGTCTTCTCATAGATCAGATTGTATAGTATGGCGTGATGATTCTGGAGCCGAACAGGATTATTCAGCAACTGTAGTGTGGGAGTCGATTCGAAGCCAGAGTGATAGAGTTCCTTGGGTTGACATAGTTTGGTTTGCAAATTGTATTCCGAGACATGCTTTTTTGGCGTGGCTGATTTGCAGGAAGAAGCTCAAAACGCAAGATAGATTAAGACAATGGGATGTTGGAGGTCCTTCGAATTTGATTCAGCTATCTTGTCCGTTGTGTGGTTTGGAACCGGACTCGCATGATCATTTGTTTTTTGAATGCTCATTCTCAATGCAGGTTTGGTCTTCTATTAAATCTTTTGCTGGAATTCCTCTAATGTCCAGTAAGTGGGAGGATATGGTAGAATGGCTAATTGCAATACCTTCGAAGAAGTCAATGCGGAGTATTATTGGTCGTCTTCTCCTAGCGGCGTCTGCTTATTTCTTATGGCAAGAGCGTAATCAAAGGCTTTTTAAATCCAAGAGGCGTACGGTGCATGCCATTTCTGAAGCTATTGTGTCTACGGTTAGATTGAAGCTAGCCTCGATAAAGGTCACGAGTTCGACTACTGGAATGACCTTGTTAGAAAAATGGAATGTGCCAAGAATGTAGTGGTTTGGATTCATTGTTTCTAGTTAGATTCTAGAGTTGGGTTTGTTTGTCTTAGTGGTTAGCTTTTTAGCGTGTTAACACTTCCTGGCATGTCAGGAAAGTGAACTAGTAAGGATTCTCCTAGCTACTTGTTTTTATTGGTTGTGATATATGAAATGAACCGGGGTAACCCTTTACCCAAAAAAAAAAAAAAAAACTAACAACTAGTTTAAAGGATTCAAAATACGATTGACAAAACATTTACAACATGATTAAAGTCTAGACAAAGTTAAGTTTGGTGCGTAAGCTTCAAAATGCGTGTTCGGTTCTTGACAACGTACTTGATCACCATCCGGAAGGACCTCATCCATCCCTAGGGTCAAACCACTAAAATCATTAGTTTTGACATTAATACAATCCATATAAACGAATTCCGACAACGAAAAGTGGATTAAATACTCAGTTTTCTGGGCTCTACCGTAATTTACGGTATCTACCGTAAATTAGGGTAGACCCTGAATGTTCCTGGTCTGCCGTAAATCAGTAGAGGTTCACCGTTAGTCCTTTATTCTCCACCGTAAATTACGGTGGAGACCGTAATTTACGGTGGATACTGTAACCTTGCCATTTAACTATCTTGTGGATTTCACCCTAATCCGGATACCGTTTTAGGCTATTTCTTTCCTGTTTGTCTGTAAATTCATTCCGGACATGTTCATTTTGATTATCATACCAACAATTGACTCACCGATCATACGGCTAAAAGTTACTATACTATTATTTATTCGACCCATTCCAACTGTAAGTGTATATTTCCAATTTCTCATTCTAAGACCTTTTTGATGCCATTACCCAAGTTCCCGGGTTTGTACATCTTGGTATGTTTGCGATATTCATGGCTTTGTGTTTCCTTGGAACTAAAAGCTCGTTTCCTCGGAATTCAACATTCCGTTTTAAACGGCCTTTTCAACATACCCTCATTTATTATTCCAATATCCTAGATTCACAACTTTAATTATCATAGCTAGGTTCATAAGCGTAGTGGAATTCAACACTTAACAACTTACGAAACCATCATATCACTATTGTCATGATTCCTTTTTATGGTATCTATTCAACCCGTTTGACTATCTAGTGAAAACCATCACTTTATTAACAAGTCAAACCCAATCCCAAATCTTTATTTTGACCCGTTTGATGTTCAAGTGAACTACGCCACTTTAGAACACGTCAAACGCATCCTTTACACTACGATTCTATCTATACACTAAACTCAAACATATATGCGTAGTTTAACGAGACCAAAGTCACGTACCTTTAGAGCACACCCTTCAAGCGCGTATCTCCCCCTCCGGCTTGTCCGCTTGACGATCCGGATGCTTGGCCTAAAGAGGTCAATTCAACTTACATTTAGAACCCTTTTTGTAATTATTAACACATAAATTGCCACATTAGTCAATTATGCGTTTTTATCCGATTTTTAACATATTAAATCCCCACTTAGGCATTTCAACAAACACCTAGTGGGTCAAATTTTCACATGATTATTACCAAGTTCATGACTTGTTAACTTGTCTAAATCAACTTCAATTAGGCAAATATATACATATTTTCAACATCAATATTTCAGAGATTATCACATAATTTCAGTTTACACTAAATCAAAAGTCTTATTCCTAGTGTTTATCATGCAAGATTTTGACAAGAATTCAACTAGGGTTTGTCCCTAAACCTTATATCACTTCCAATTTCATTCATGCATGACACAATCAAGCTCAATTTCAACTTTTCATGATTTGTCTAGATCTTGAGATGAATCGAAAATACCGAAATTTACATACCTTATGATCCCTACAACAAGGAGACCACTAATCTATATTCAGATTTTGATTTGAACTTGATTTGAGCCTTCAATTCGTGGTTTTTGTGAATGCTAGGGTTTTGGAGAATGGGCGTCGCCCTTCTCTTGCTTCTGATCGACCAGACATCCCCAAATAGGGTGTTTGGTTTTGTTTTTAATTAAAAATTGATAATACAAGTTTCAATTTTGACAGCATAAGCCCCTCCACTTTTGTTTAACATATAGTTTGGTTATTCTAACCCTATTTCGAGTTATTTCTAGACTTCTAGTTAACTAGGTTATAATTTCTTAGTAAAATAAATTATTGTTTATTTATACTTTATAATTCTAATATAAAGTTTTATATTTTCGGGATGTTACAAGTCCACCCCCCCTTAAAAAGGGTTTCGTCCCCGAAACCGAATTTACGTACCAAATAGTATGGGGTAGAGCCGTTGCATCTCCTCTTCGGATTCCCATGTGGTATCCGCACCCTTCCTGCTTTCCCATTTAACTTTCACTTGGTTAATCACTTTGTTCCTCAAACTCTTCCCTTTACGATCTAAAATCGCAATTGGTTTTACTGCATAGTTGAGGCTGTTATCCACATCGATATCATCGTAGTGGATACGAGCAGTTTCGTCTGCTAAACATTTTCGAAGATGTGACACGTGGAATGTGCTATGAATCCCACTCAACTCCTCGGGTAGCTCGAGACGATATGCTACTTTACCGACCCGTTCGGTGATTCTGAATGACCCAATAAATCTTGGGCTCAACTTCCCTCTTTTTCTGAACCGTATTATTCCTTTCCACGGCGATACTTTCAGCATTACCTTATCGCCCACATGAAACTCGATCGCCCTCTTTCGTTTATCCGCGTACGACTTTTGTCGATCCTGAGCCGCCTTTAGGTGAGTTAGGACCATGTCGATCTTCTCGTTCGTAGTTCGGATTATATCAGTAGGTGCTAGTCCTCGTGGACCCACTTCTCCCCAACATACCGAGCGTCGACACTTTCTACCATATAACATCTCATACGGGGCCATTTTAATGCTTGAGTGACAGCTATTGTTATATGAAAATTCGACAAAGGGTAGATAGACATCCCAACTACCCCCGAAGTCAATAATGCAAGCCCGCAACATATCCTCCAACGTTTGTATTGTTCTTTCACTCTGCCCATCCGTTTGTGGATGGTAAGCGGTGCTAATGAACAGTTTAGTCCCCATTTGTTCTTGGAAGTCACGCCAAAAATTCGAAGTGAACTGAGTATCTCTGTCTGACACAATGGATGTCGGTACCCCATGACGTACTATGATTTCTTTGGTGTACACCTCCGACATCTTCTCGGATGTATAAATCTCACGAATCGGAATGAAGTGAGCACTTTTCGTCAATCTGTCCACGACTACCCATATAGCATCAAACCCGCGGTTGGTTTTGGGTAATTTGGTCAACAAATCCATGGTGATTTGTTCCCATTTCCAAACTGGGATGTCAAATGGTTGCAACTTACCATATGGCTTTTGGTGCTCCGCTTTGACTTGCAAGCATGTCAAACACTTCTCCACATATTTCACGATGTCTCTTTTCATTCCGGGCCACCAATAATTTTGTTTTAAATCGTTATACATCTTGGTTGCCCCCGGATGTATCGAATAACGACATTTATGGGCCTCGTCAAGTAGAAGTGCCTTGGCCCCACATGAGTTTGGAACCCAAATTCTCCCAAATCGAGTTTTCAATCCTTGGTTATCATCCACCAGGTCTTTTAACTGCCCAACTATTCTTTCCCTTTTTACATTTTCTTCCTTTATTGCTTTGATTTGAGATTTCCGGATTTGCTCAAGCAAACCCGATGTCACAATTAGTTGCATCGATCGTACTCGAATAGGCGTATAATCTGTCTTTCGGCTCAACGCGTCTGCCACTACATTAGCTTTCCCGGGGTGGTAATGTATTTCACAATCAAAGTCTTTGACGGTTTCTAACCACCGCCTCTGCCTCATATTTAATTCCTTCTGATCGAAGAAATACTTCAAGCTTTTATGGTCGGTAAAGATAGTGCATTTCACCCCATACAAATAATGCCTCCATATTTTCAAGGCGAACACCACTGCCGCCAACTCGAGGTCATGGGTAGGATATCTCTTCTCATGAGTCTTTAGCTGCCTCTAGGCATAGGCTATAACCTTGCCCCGTTGCATCAAAATGCAGCCAAGCCCCGAATGTGATTGATCTGAGTACACTACCATGTCGTCTGTCCATCCGGTAATGACAATACCGGTGCGTGGGTCAGTTTTTCCTTAAGCGTTTGGAACGCCCTTTCTTGATCATCACTCCAGTTAAACTTTTCGTCCTTACGGGTTAATTTGGTTAACGGCATAGCAATTTTGGAGAAATCCTGTATGAATTTTCGATAATAACCCGCAAGCCGCAAAAAGCTTATGATCTCCGAAGGATTCTTCGGTGGATCCCATCTCGCCACGGCTTCTACCTTTGACGGGTCTACTAACACCCCGTTTGCACTAATGATGTGCCCGAGGAATTGTACTTCTCGCAACCAAAAAGCACATTTCGAGAACTTTGCATACAATTTCTCTTTTCTGAGCGTCTCTAATACTTCACGCAAATGATTTGTGTGTTCCGCTTCATTCTTCGAATATATCAAGATGTCATCAATGAACACTATTACCGACTTATCTAGCATAGGCTTACAGACCCGGTTCATGAGGTCCAAGAAAGCCGCGGGTGCATTAGTTAACCCAAAGGACATCACAAGGAACTCGTAATGTCCATACCGTGTACGGAAAGCCGTCTTCGGTATATCTTCCTCCTTGACTTTCAACTGATGGTATCCCGATCTAAGGTCGATCTTGGAGAACCAACTTGCGCCTTGCAATTGATCAAATAAATCGTCGATTCTTGGGAGTGGGTATCGATTCTTCACCGTGAGTTTATTTAACTCCATGTAATCGATACATATGCGCATGCTCCCATCCTTCTTTTTCACAAATAGCCCCGGTGCGCCCCACAGAGACACACCAGGCCGGATAAACCCAAGTGAAAGTTAAATGGGAACACAGGAAGGGTGCGGATACCACATGGGAATCCGAAGAGGAGATGCAACGGCTCTACCCCATACTATTTGGTACGTAAATTCGGTTTCGGGGACGAAACCCTTTTTATGGGGGGTGGACTTATAGCATCCCGAAAATATAAAACTTTATATTAGAATTATAAAGTATTAATAAACAAGAATTTTTTTTACTAGGAAATTATAACCTAGTTAAATAGAAGTCTAGAAATAACTCGAAATAGGGTTAGAATAACCAAACTATATGTTAAACAAAAGTGGAGGGGCTTATGCTGTCAAAATTGAAACTTGTATTATCAATTTTTAATTAAAAACAAAACCAAACACCCTATTTGGGGATGTCTGGTCGATCAGAAGCAAGAGAAGGGCGACCCCCATTCTCCAAAACCCTAGCATTCACAAAAACCACGAATTGAAGGCTCAAATCAAGTTCAAATCAAAATCTGAATATAGATTAGTGGTCTCCTTATTGTAGGGATCATAAGGTATGTAAATTTTGGTATTTTCAATTCATCTCAAGATCTAGACAAATCATGAAAACTTGAAATTGAGCTTGATTGTGTCATGCATGAATGAAATTGGAAGTGATATAAGGTTTAGGGACAAACCCTAGATGAATTCTTGTCAAAATCTTGCATGATGTTTGTAAGGTTCATTATCACCATAGTGGGTGATTAACAAGTTAGTAGAACTTGATAAACACTAGGATTAAGACTTTTGATTTAGTGTAAACTGAAATTATGTGATAATCTCTGAAATATTGATGTTGAAAATATGTATATATTTGCCTAATTGAAGTTGATTTAGACAAGTTAACAAGTCATGAACTTGGTAATAATCATGTTAAAATTTGACCCACTAGGTGTTTGTTGAAATGCCTTAGTGGGGAATTAATATGTTAAAAATCGGATAAAAACGCAAAATTGACTAATGTGGCAATTTATGTGTTAATAATTACAAAAAGGGTTCTAAATGTAAGTTGAATTGAACTCTTAAGGCCAAGCATCCGGATCGTCAAGCGGACAAGCCGGAGGGGGAGATACGCGCTTGAAGGGTGTGCTCTAAAGGTACGTGACTTTGGTCTCGTTAAACTACGCATATATGTTTGAGTTTAGTGTATAGATAGAATCGTAGTGTAAAGGATGCGTTTGACGTGTTCTAAAGTGGCGTAGCTCACTTGAACTAACGGGTCAAAATAAAGATTTGGGATTGGGTTTGACTTGTTAATAAAGTGATGGTTTTCACTAGATAGTCAAATGAGTTGAATAGATACCATAAAAAGGAATCATGACAATAGTGATATGATGGTTTCGTAAGTTGTTAAGTGTTGAATTCCACTACGCTTGTGAACCTAGCTATGATAATTAAAGTTGTGAATCCAGGATATTGGAATAATAAATGAGGGTATGTTGAAAAGGCCGTTTAAAACGGAATGTTGAATTATGAGGAAACGAGCTTTTAGTTCCAATTGGTTTTACTGCATAGTTGAGGAATCATGACGATGATATCCGCACCCTCCTCTTCGCAATTGGTTTTACTGCATAGTTGAGGCTGTTATCCACATCGATATCATGGTAGTGGATACGAGCAGTTTCGTCTGCTAAACATTTTCGGAGATGTGACACGTGGAATGTGCTATGAATCCCACTCAACTCCTCGGGTAGTTCGAGACGATATGCTACTTTACCGACCCGTTCGGTGATTCTGAATGGCCCAATAAATCTTGGGCTCAACTTCCCTCTTTTTCTGAACCGTATTATTCCTTTCCACGGCGATACTTTCAGCATTACCTTATCGCCCACTTGAAACTCGATCGCCCTCTTTCGTTTATCCGCGTACGACTTTTGTCGATCCTGAGCCGCCTTTAGGTGAGTTCGGATCATGTCGATCTTCTCGTTCGTAGTTCGGATTATATCAGTAGGTGCTAGTCCTCGTGGACCCACTTCACCCCAACATACCGAGGGTCGACACTTTCTACCATATAACATCTCATACGGGGCCATTTTAATGCTCGAGTGATAGCTATTGTTATATGAAAATTCGACCAAGGGTAGATAGACATCCCAACTACCCCCGAAGTCAATAATGCAAGCCCGCAGCATATCCTCCAACGTTTGTATTGTTCTTTCACTCTGCCCATCCGTTTGTGGATGGTAAGCGGTGATAATGAACAGTTTAGTCCGCATTTGTTCTTGGAAGTCACGCCAAAAATTCGAAGTGAAATGAGTATCTCTGTCTGACACAATGGATATCGGTACCCCATGACGTGCTATGATTTCATTGGTGTACACCTCCGACATCTTCTCGGATGTATAAGTCTCACGAATCGGAATGAAGTGAGCACTTTTCGTCAATCTGTCCACGACTACCCATATAGCATCAAATCCGCGGTTGGTTTTGGGTAATTTGGTCAACAAATCCATGGTGATTTGTTCCCATTTCCAAACTGGGATGTCAAATGGTTGCAACTTACCATATGGCTTTTGGTGCTCCGCTTTGACTTGCAAGCATGTCAAACACTTCTCCACATATTTCACGATGTCTCTTTTCATTCCGGGCCACCAATAATTTTGTTTTAAATCGTTATACATCTTGGTCGCCCCCGGATGTATCGAATAACGAGATTTATGGGCCTCATCAAGTAGAAGTGCCTTGGCCTCACATGAGTTTGGAAGCCAAATTCTCCCAAATCAAGTTTTTAATCCTTGGTTATCATCCACCAGGTCTTTTAACTGCCCAACTATTCTTTCCCTTTTTACATTTTCTTCCTTTATTGCTTCGATTTGAGATTTCCGAATTTGCTCAAGCAAACCCGATGTCACAATTAGTTGCATCGATCGTACTCGAATAGGCGTATAATCTGTCTTTCGGCTCAACGAGTCTGCCAAATTAGCCTACAGGGGTGGTAATTTCACAATCAAGTCTTCTGACGGTTCTTACCACGCCTATTACCTCATATTTAAGTAATTGCTTCTGATCGAAGAATACTCAAGCTTTTATCGGTCGGTACAAGATCACCGTGCATATCACTCCTACTGATTAGATGGGAAATACTCTTTCAAGGCGAACACCACTGCCGCCAACTCGAGGTCATGGGTAGGATATCTCTTCTCATGAGTCTTTAGCTGCCTCGAGGCATAGGCTATAACCTTGCCCCGTTGCATCAAAACGCAGCCAAGCCCTGAATGTGATGCATCTGAGTACACTACCATGTCGTCTGTTCCATCCGGTAATGACAATACCGGTGCATGGGTCAGTTTTTCCTTAAGCGTTTGGAACGCCCTTTCTTGATTAACTATCTGCGCCCTTCTTTCACCTCTTTCAATCTGTTTCTTCAACTCTATTTCCCGTTCCCGAGCAACGTTTATAATCTCGGTGAGAGTCTCATACTTTGAAGGAGTCATAAACTTCCTATACTCGGCGCTCAACATATTATAATAATATTATATTTTCTGCTCCTCATTCGTTATCTATTCATCACAAAACTTCATCTTATCCATGAACATTCCCGTGATTTTATCAATAGATTCACCCTTGTGTCAAAGCTGCATGAATTCTTCCTTGATCTTGTTAATGACTGCCTTGGGACTGTGATGTTTAAGAAATGGCGTCTTAAACTCGTCCCATGTCATTGCTTTAGCCGCTTCGCTTCCAATTTCTTTCTTCTTGTTATCCCACCAGTCTTTCGCTTGACCCCTTAACTGACCCGTGCCATAGGCTACGTAGTCGTCTGGATCACAATGAGTCCTTTCGAATACTCCATCCATATCGCTTAGCCACCGCAGGCATATTATCGGGTCAACCTCCCCATTGTAAATTGGCGGTTTGCACGCCATGAACTCTTTATATGAACAAGACTTTCGTCCTCCCGACTTTTCCTTTGCTAAATTGGTATTATCTTCCAATTTCTTGATTCTTTCTTCCTCCCGACAAACTGTTTTCGATTGCCTTCCCTACCTCTTCAGCAATCACTTCTCTCGTTTGCTCGGTGACTCTTGGCACCGCATTATCATTACCTTTATCCGTCATCTTTAACTGAAATGTTTACATCAAGCGTTAAACATTTCATCTATAGCATATGGTTTATTTACTTCGGTTTATTCAAGTTCATAACTTGTTTTTACCGCTCTTATTTAATGCACTTTCCGGGTTTGAGTTTATTAACACGCTCTTCCCATGCATATCTATTCATCATTCCCTTTTTATACTTAGTAACTCTACTTAGAACAATTAATTCTTACCGGATGCTTGATAAAGCTTGAACCGAACACTTTGTTGACAACCTTAAGCTCTGATTACCAACTTGTAACACCCTTAATACTGGACGGAATTTAACTAATAATTATATGAACTTTATAATAATCAGAGTTTACAAAAACTTTCGTGTTTAAAACCATACACATTTGTGATAGTACCAAAAACAAATCCAAGATAGTGCATAACAAGTTTAAAGTTAACCCTTGCTAGTCAACTAACAACTAGTTTAAAGGATTCAAAACACGATTGACAAAACATTTACAACATGATTAAAGTCTAGGCAAAGTTAAGTTTGGTGCGGAAGATCAAAATGCGTGTTCGGTTCTTGACAACGTACTTGATCACCATCCGGAAGGACCTCATCCATACCTAGGGTCAAACCACTAAAAACATTAGTTTTGACATTAATACAATCCATATAAACGAATTCCGACATCGAAAAGTGGATAAAATACTCAGTTTTCTGGGCTCTACCGTAATTTACGGTATCTACCGTAAATTACGGTAGACCCTAAATGTTCCTGGTCTGCCGTAAATCAGTAGAGGTTCACCGTAAGTCCTTTATTCTCCACCGTAAATTACGGTGGAGACCGTAATTTACGGTGGATACTGTAACCTTGCCATTTAACTATCTTGTGGATTTCGCCCTAATCCGCATACCGTTTTAGGCTATTTCTTTCCTGTATGTCTGTAAATTCATTCCGGACA
>JARYGA010037954.1:0-67788 GCA_030545235.1 Helianthus tuberosus
TCCGAACGCGTTTTACGCAAACGACCCGTTAAAGTAGCATAAGCTACCAAAACGAGTCGTAATGGGTCGTAAGCACTTAGGATAGGTTTTGATTTAGTATCTAGGCTTTGTTAAACCATATCATATGAGTTCCAATACTCATTTGGTTTACGAAACCTCATCCTATCCGATCTTCTGATTTAGGTCCGGTTTATTAACATAGTTACCTATATTAGGTGCCGATTGATTCCGTGATCCCTCTAGCATTACTTGGTTGTTATTCAAGACTTCTAAGCATTCTCAAGTGAGTACATAGTCCCCTCTTTTTCTGTTTTCAAATGTTTTGGGGTGAAACACATGTGCCTACTTGTTACTTTCGTGCTTTTCGTGCTTTCATAACATATACTTGCTATGTTCATTAGTAAGCATATAGTACATGATTTCCATTATGTTTTGCAATGTATGTTCACTTAGCATGCTAGCACATTGATTTTCATAAACATTTTTGTTGCATATGTTCACTCAGCATATGGACACATTGATTTACTTTGCATTTCTGTTGCATACGTTCACTCAGCATATGGACACATTGTTTGACATTTCTACATTGTATGTTCATTTAGCATACTAGGTACATTATTTTCATATAACATGCTTACACTTGGTATAATGTTTGGTTTGTTTAACGAAACTAATACATTTATTAACACCGATCATGCCTTTCGTTAGTAGGTAGTGGTACCATAGGAATTGACAACTCCCATTCCTGAAATCCTAGGTTTGTTTGGGTGGAAGGAATGACCGAATTCGATATACATAATTTTGATAAACCTTTAACTTGTTAAGGGTTTGTCTCCTCAGTCGCAAGGCTTGAATGTAGACGTAAAACATTACCGCATAGATGTTTGTATCAATAAAGCATTAATTTTACAAAACATAACTTTTGATTTAAACTATGATTTATTCAAATACATTGTTTTGTACATTTTACATATGGTTAGAATAGATACTTTTATTTATTTTTCCATACATAACATTTGATTATACATGAACATTTTACATTGGTTTAAACAATACATTTTGGTGGTTTGTTTGGGTAAGTGATTTAAATAACGAGGCATGTGTAATATGATAAAAGCATGGTGGATACGCCGCTGGTACTTCCTATATATAATTGCTTTTATGATATTACATATCGTAGCGTTATTTAAACCATTTCAATTTAGACATATTACAGTTTACACAAATAACATATCTTCACAAAACATTGTTTTACAAACAACATATATTATACAAACTTATTTTATTTGATTATTCATTTAACCACACATCTTTCTTTTATATCATCTGATTTCTTATAAATATTGTATGATTTATAAAAGAAAACATTTTACAAGGTTCATGACTAACTTTTGTTAAACATTTTCTTTAAACTTACAAGTCATGAATCCTATTTTAACAAAACCAATGTATCTCACAGGAATTTTTATGCTGACGTACCTATTTTCACATGTGTTTCAGGTGCTGTTATTAGATGATCATGATGCAAACATAGGATTGGACGAGGGCCTTAGTGACTTAAAACTATGAAAGACAGTTTAACTCTTGTTATGCTTCTGTAAATTTCTAGACAATGTAAACATTTTAATCAATAAAACAAAACTTCAACTACCATGTGTTATGAAACAATGATTCTGTTACTCCACTCCCCGACATTTCCGCCGCAATTTGTTGTTTTACGCGGTCGGGGTGTGACAGAAGAGTTGGTATCGGAGCTCATGGTTATAGGGAATTAGGTTATTAGTAATGCTTTGACCTAGTCTATAACCTTCCTAGGACCCTAACAGAAGATTCTTGTGTTTAGATCTTAAAACAATACCGTCACCTATCTTTAGGCGACAACCACAACAAGAACACAAATTTCAAATCCGCTTTGAAAACCAATTATCTATTCTAGGATGATTTATTATAAGGTTTTGAACCTTCAAAGGTTTCAAAATCTCGTCAAAGTTTGGGTCTTATAATGTGAACACGTGCAATCTGGAAGGGTGGGTGCCTGTATCCCTAGTTTTCTGTCTAAGGCTAGATTGTTCGTACAAATCAACATAATCGGACCAGTCACTCTTACCTGGGAACTCTTGGGGTGAGTGTCCACTTATAGGCTAAAGCATGTCTTCGCGATACATTAATATGACCCACTTACTTTGATTAGTCACCGTCTCATTTGTTTGCCTTAGGTAACAAACAAATGATCCCAATTTTTATGCGTTGTCATTCTGTTTTGATTATCTGATAACATTTCACTTGTTTCCTCCTATGTCTTCCATTTCCTTTAGGATGTCTCCTCATCGCAGCGACACTCAAATGTCCGAGCGAGCTACCAAAATTGCCCAACGAATAGGCGTAGTATTCCAGAAGACTGCTGAATTAGCTTTTGCTATGTCCCGTCTCAAGGATGAAATCACCCAAGAATCACCAAAGGAAACAGAAGCCAAGCCTTCACGAAGATCAAGAAAACGTAAAGCTTCAAAGAATCTTCCAGCGAATGCTCCAAATCAAGCGAGACCTAGCCAGGTGGCAACACCACCAGCTAAGAAGCCGTACAAGGTGTTATGGGTAAAATTCTGAGCCCATATCCTGAGAAATATCTTGGGTTATATCTTGGTTATATGATATTTGTTCACATCCGGGATGCTGATTCAGGATATTGGTAACATCCTGAATGGTATCCTCAGGATCACTAACGGATTATGTGCAGGTACGTGGGTTAGAAGCTAGTAACGTTAACAAGGACTCATTCCGCGGAAGACTCGGTCCAAGTCATTCAAATAAAGACGTTGAAGCCACATTACTCGGTCTACAATGTTTACAATGGAATATTCGGAGCATCCCATATTTATAGGAATTTTCGTTTGTAATTCGTTACTATAAATAGGTGGGTATATCAGATCGAATAGGACATCACATAAACACTCACTACACTCTTACACTCGCTCTCTAGCAATTTTTACTTTCGCACAAAAGCATTGTAACACTTAGCGATCTGGTCAATATCCTGCACTGTATCCTGAAGTTCAAAGCAATAAGAAGAACAAGGCAGCTGCGATTGTCAGCTCCCGAGGTTTTATGCCGGCGATCTAGATTAATCAAGGGCTTTCCTCGTATATCTCGTGTCACCCCTTTTACTTTTTGCTCATTGTTTGATCGTAGATACAACTCAATATCCTGAGCCGTATCCTGAATACTGATTTTTCCAAACTTAACCAGCATATTTTCAACACACTTTTTAGCACACTACCTCACTTAACTAATTTGATCACTAAATTGCTTCGGTAATTTTTGACCAAAAAAATTTGGCGCCCACCGTGGGGCAAGTGGTGCTACTTTTACAAAAATCTTTGTGAAATCGTTAATCGGTTTTCTATTTTCAAAACTTTTTGCCACATTGTCTACAATGGCCTCAAGATCAAACATGAGCTCCTCCACTGTATCTGCTACGACTTCTGCTACTACCGGTTCGGTGCTTCCACCACCTCCTCCAAGGAGGCCAGCCTCTTCACAACCTCAGGATATTATCCCTACTCGCAGTGTTCAGGGATCTGCTCCCGTTTTAGCCTCTAATGATGAAATTCTAACCTTATTTGGAAGTGTGCAGGAACAAATGAGGCAGCAACAGGAAACAAACCAAATGCTATTAAGGGAAATACAACTCCTGAAGTCTGGCTCGAGCAGATCTGCTAGGGATGTCGTCACTCCACTACAACCCAGAACTTTGAACTTCAGTTCGGCCATGTACACTGAGGATAATAGGGGGAATATTGTGCCCAACCTTCCTCAGAATCATACTCCTGAAATACCCTCCTCGATCAGGATGTCAACCATGAGGAGCTTAGGATATGCTTCAGGATATGTGCAGAATCCTCCTACGGGTAACATATCAAATAATAATAATACTCATGTTGCTAACAATAGTGGATCTTTGCAGGATACAGGTGTAACATCAGCATTTACTAGGGAGCTTCAGAAGTTGAAAGACATGATATCCAGTGTACCTGGAGTGGTCCAGCCAATCCCGGAAGTGTCCCAAGACAGCCACAGGATATCTCGCTTTGCATATCCTATCTGTGATGCTGAGATTCCAAAGAGATTTCAAACCCCCAACATGAAGCTTTATGATGGAACTACGGATCCTGAAGAGCATATTGCTCAGTATAGGGAAAGGATGGAGATTAACCCTATCCCTCCGGAGCTCAAGGAAGCATGCTTGTGCAAGGGTTTTGGTTCTACCTTAACAGGATCAGCCTTGAAATGGCTCCTAAATGTTCCTCCTCACTCGATTACATCATTTGCTCACCTAGTGAATTTATTTAATAGTCAGTTTTCTTGTAGTAGAAGCTTTGAAAAACTAACAAGTGACCTCTACAGGATAACACAGGGGCCTCAAGAATCCCTAAGGGATTATGTGAACAAGTTCAGTCGGGAATCCTTAGACATTCCGCATCTTGACGTTGCAACAGCTGTGCAAGCTTTCAAGATGGGGCTACAAAAGGATTCTCAATTCTACCAAGACCTTGTAATGAACCCATGCAGGAACTTGGATGAAGCTCGAAACAGGGCCCTAAGATATATTCGATTGGAGGATGACAGAAAGATGCAAGAGAGGATGAACTCATCCAATACCTATGAGTCAACTAACAGGAAATCAGAATCCTCATTTAAGCCATATCGCCCTAAGCCATATGGTAGAAATGAAAACAAGAAAGTGAATGCTATCGAAGACGAAGATCCTGAAGAATATCCTGAATTATCTGAATATTGCTTTTCTGTTAACATTCCTGAATTAATGTATGCCGTGCAGGGTTTAGGAGACAAGGCTAGGTGGCCTCGAAAGAATCAACAAAAAGCCGATTGGAAAGATAAGTCAAAATGGTGTGCCTTCCACGAAGATTTCGGACATGTAACTGAGGATTGCATTGCTCTAAGGAAAGAAATAAGCTATCTTCTAAGCAAGGGATATCTGAAAGATCTCTTAGGAAGGAAGAAGAATAAGGGTCAGGATACTGAGAAGGATCCTGAGCGAGCAGCGTCACCTCCCGCGGATGCCAAGATAATCAACTTTATTTCGGGAGGATCCGACATTTGTGGGACTTCGTATTCGGCGGCAAAGAGACATGCAAGAGAAGCTAAGGCCGAAAGGGGAGATAAACCTGTCAGGATGACTACCCTCACAACTGACAAAGTGATCACATTTGATGCTGATGACAGGGATACTGTCCAGGATCCTCATCATGATGCTCTGGTAATAACATTATATGTGGCTAACCATTTTGTGTCACACCCTGGCTTTGCGGAAGCATGGGTTTATTTGGTGTGACTTCTTAATACCATAGCTTAATCATAACAAAGCTATATGAAAATAAAACCATGCAGATCATCCATTGATTTAAGTTTTAAAATAAAAGTAACACAACATTGTCTTGAAGCGTTGAGACATGCAACGGAAATTACAACCTAATAACATGAAACATTGTTTGAAAGACACAACCACAAACTTAAAATAAACACCGTTTAAGACTTGCGACTCGTCCAGGTAAAAGTCGCAATCCCTAAACGGGGATGATCCCATAACTCTAACGCAGCGTAGCATACCGTGCTAGATCCTTAGTTCCCTGAAATACATGTAAGTTGGAAAAATCAACAATAATGTTGAGCGAGTTCATGTGTAAGTGAGTAAGTAAAACCTTTGTAAGTATAAAATCCTGGTATGTAGCAAATAAGGAAAAAGAGATCACCAATGGTTTGCAAGGCCATTGATATGTGTGAAGTGCAAGTAGGAAGACTCAAACCTAGCGGATTTATGCGTTGGGCACAAAGTCACCCCGAGGTCCGTTCTGCTGGGCCTGGGGCTGGGCTCGCTACACCCAGATAGATCTACCGCTCCTGTCCCTCGGTCCTACAATGAGGATTAATGGCCTCAAGTTGCGCCTACCCACTCACATGATCTAAGTAGTAACCCTCCTTACGCTAACCATACCATGTAAAAAGTACTCGTAATCATAGTAACATGTATTTCACCCCCGCAGTTTAGAAAACTGAAAACAGTTAAGAGAAAAGGGGGACATGAACTCACCGAAGTGCGTCTCTAAAAGTATCTCCTAGAAAATCTGCTGTGCGACGACCTACACGTACTAACTTCTATTAGACGGACGGCCGTGCCTTAGTTTAAGGTTTAATGTCTTTGGGAAATAGTTAGGCAACTATTTCGTGTTTACACTTCGCAATTATTTTGTAAATATATTCCTTCCCAAGGATGGGGGATTTAATACATGTGCGTTCGTATAACTTCGAAATATATTATTAAGTCTCACTTAAAATATATTTTATTTCATTTGTCCAAAAATACTTTACTTCCAAAATATAAATATTTTTTCCCAAAACTATTATATTTTATTCCATACAATTCTCCAAAATAATATCCTTCGCAAAATACACGCTTATGAGTATTCTCTGAAAATACGTAAGTTACGTTGTAAAGTTCGGGTGGTATAAATAATACCGTTGTAACTTAAATAATATGAAGGCGTTCGCATTATTTTGGAGTCGTTGATATTCAGTAATATTATTTTTACCCTAAAAATAATATTTGTATAGTTCACAAAATAATTATAAAAAAATCTCACAAGTGTTGTTATGAAAAATATATACTAAATATATATTTTAGCAAGTTTTATTTACGAAAATCCCACCTCCGACACTTGGTTATTTGTAATAAAAATCGTGACGAAATTTATTTGGAAAAATAAGTTAAAAATATATCCATAACACTTGTGATAAAAATATTTACAAGTGTTAGATTTTTGGAAAAATTTCGCCAGAGTTTCCTCTGTAACTGGAGGTGGCCACGCTTTCAAGCGTATCATTTTCTTTTATAAATCAAATCAACAATGTTCCCAACATTAACAAACGATATTTCAACATCAACTAGTCCAAAATAGATATAAATCGTATAACACATGAACTTGTGGTTATATGTAGTAACTTCCCATTATTTTTAATAGATCTTTTATAAATAAACTTGGTTTCTTTGAGAACCTTGTTTTTAATGAAGACGCATCTTTACAACTTTTTGTAAAAAATTACAACAATAATTCTTTGTTAAAACTCTTTGTTACACAAGTGTCTACACACTTGTGTGTTCACAAAAATCACCTTTGTTTAGGAAAGATCCGACTTTAAAAATATGATTTCTTTTTACACTTGGTCCTTCGAAAATACCACTTGTAGATCTCTAGATCTACAAGTTTAGAACTCCATTTTATAAGAAAAATTGTTTTTACACAAGTTCATGGTTATAAGTAGTAGTGTTCTTCATCTACCCACTTTTCACACTATAACATACACTAGGTCATGTTCCATGAACATGACTTAGTCAGGTTAGATGTCGATCCGAACTAACACTAGCATAAAACAACACTAGATAATCATAACAAAACAAGTCTTATAAGTTTTACACCAATATTCATCTATTAACCACTTTGTTTATATTATTTTAGTAGACTTTAAATTTTTGTTCTTACATGCTCATAAATTTCAACCGACAAAATTCTTATTAACCATTTTAAACAAGCTTAAGAAGGCGTTTAGAGTCACTTACTACTAGCTCAAGTCTAGGGAAGAAACTAGACGAAAAGCGAGTGGTTAAAGACAAACGAGGGAGGTCCTTGACGATCCGTAAGCTCCACACTCCGTGATTCGCCTTGTTACACCTTGTAGTGAGCTTTGAATTGGTTGGATTGAAATGGAAATAAATGTGTGTGTGGGAATATGTTCGGCCGTAGCTTTTCTAAGGAAGGAGAGAAAGGATTTTTTGTGTTGGTGATTAATGTAAATGGTGAGGGTAATGGAGGTTAATATAATACTTTAAACCCTTTGAGCAAAGGTCCATATGTTCACAGAAGTACATGCACAAGATTTACAAAAACCAAGATGAGATTGCATGGGAAATAAGGAAAATATTCAAAGAAAAAGTCTTGTGGTTGAGATACAAAAATCGTATGGTGGGGGGGCCACATAAGAATCGATTTCTTGTAATGGGGGGTTAAATTGTAAAGTTATTTGGGAATTGGAGAGTTGTTAGGGGGTGCTAGATGTAATTGATAATATAACAATAATCTTCTCACAAAGGTTAATTGCATGTGATTTGATGGATCCTATTTAGCACATGGAAATCGTAAACTGTGAGGGGGAAAACATGAGGTGCCGCCATTTTCACATAGGGGAATGGTTTAGTTGGATTTCAACTAATTGTTAAGTAACTAGTTAGTTAATTAGGGACTTTAAATAAAGTATTAGTGTGTTGTGTCTTATAACGGGTGTTAGGGTATTCGGGGACCCTAACTGGTTCAGAAAAAGAAACATTATCAATGACAATATTTTTTAGGTTCCGGGTAAAGTCCGGTTGTATGGTTGGATACTAGTCCGTTAAAGTGCTAAATAATTATATAAAGTGTCGTTAATATTATTTCTCTTAGTGACACAATTTATTCCCGATACTTTGGAAAGTGTCTAGTAATATTTTCTCATGTTTTGGCACTTTACTAGTTAGCTAAATGCTGAATTTTTATTTAAAGTGCTGAATTTTGTACTCGAAGTACGTTTTAGGCACATCCGGTCACTATAAATATTCATCTAGTGACGCAGTTCTACAACCCTCATTTCCCTACACTCTCTACAGGTGTAGTAAACTATCTCTGGCTCATAAAGGCCTTAGAGGCAGTGTCTGCCTGTGCATCAAGGTTGTCACTGATGTTTGTGTAAAAATAATAGAGTGACAGTATAAAATGTGATGCATGAGTATGTATGTATCAGAAATCAGTAAGCAGTTTAATCACAGTTGTAAGCAAGCACAGTAATTAAGCAGTAATTAAATATTAATTAATTCGTACGGATACATGGCTTGGTGAGGGTTGTCACATTCTCCCCCCGTTAAATAAATTTCGTCCCGAAATTTAAGTTCTGCTTCTAGATGCAGGGTTCTTAGGAAATAAATGGGGGTGTTTCTCTTTCATACGATCCTCACGTTCCCACGTGAATTCAGGTCCATGCCTTGCATTCCAACGAACTTTGACGAGTCTGACACTGCTCCTGCGAGTTTTGTTAACTTTCCAATCCGTGACCTCAACAGGTTCTTCAGTGAAGTGGAGCGTGTCGTCGATATGAACTTCGTCAGCAGGAATGGTCACTGTATCTTGAGTTGGACTCTTTCTCAAATTTGATACATGGAATGTATCGTGAACACCATGGAGTTCAGCAGGTAGGTCCAACTTGTAGGCTACAAGCCCAATCCTTTGCAGAATCCTGAAAGGGCCAATGTAACGCGGATTCAACTTCCCACGTTTTCCGAAGCGTGCCACACCCTTCCAGGGTGAAACTTTCAATAAAACCATATCTCCAACTTGGAATTCCAAATGTTTTCGGTTTGGATCTGCATAGGCTTTCTGTCTTTCGCGAGCCGCTTCGATGCGTTTTCGAATCTGCGCAATCTTGTCTGTCGTCTCTTGGACGATTTCGGGACCAACAAGCTGCCTATCACCTGCGTCAGCCTAGCATAGGGGTGATCGACACTTGCGTCCGTAAAGAGCTTCAAATGGCGCGGCTCCAATACTAGTGTGGTAGCTGTTGTTGTATGAGAATTCGGCCAATGGTAAATGCTTATCCCAGCTACCACCAAGATCCATTACACATGCTCTCAGCATATCCTCCAATGTCTGAATAGTTCTTTCACTTTGGCCATCAGTTTGCGGATGAAATGCAGTACTTAGATTCAATTGCGAGCCAAAAGCTTCTTGGAAGGATTGCCATATCCTTAACACAAACCTTCCGTCTCTATCAGAGATGATCGAGAGAGGCACTCCATGACGTGCAACAATTTCTCGCAGGTATATTTCCGCAAGTTTACTCGTATTGTCCTTCTCTTTGATTGGCAAGAAGTGTGCGGACTTTGTTAGGCGGTCAACTATTACCCAAATCATATCATGGCCCCTGGGCGTCCTTGGCATCTTCGTTATAAAATCCATTGAAATCTGTTCCCATTTCCACTTGGGAATTTCAGGTTGTTGCAGAAGTCCTGAAGGCTTCTGGTATTCAGCTTTCACCTTGGCACACGTCAAACATTTGCTAACATAAACAGCAACGTCGCCCTTCATCCTGGGCCACCAATAATAATCCTTAAGATCCTGGTACATCTTATCCGCACCGGGATGAATAGAGTACCGTGATTTGTGTGCCTCATCAAAAATAACTTTTCTCAACCCACCAAACAGAGGGACCCAAATCCTTTTCATAAAACACAACGTTCCTTCCTCGTTTGGCACTAATTGCTTCTCCATCCCACAGAGATATTCTTCTTCAAGGTTTCTTTCCTTAAGAGCTTCTTTTTGCGCGACACGAATGCGTAGGGAAAGATCTGTTTGGATAATCATTTCTAAAGCCCTAACCCTTATGGGCTTGATCCTTTCTTTACGACTCAGGGCATCAGCGACCACATTCGCTTTCCCTGGGTGATACTTGATCTCGCAGTCGTAGTCGTTCAACAATTCGACCCAACGTCTTTGTCTCATATTCAGCTCTTTCTGGTTGAATATGTGCTGTAAACTCTTGTGGTCTGTGAAAATTGTACACTTTGTACCATACAAATAATGTCTCCAGATTTTTAGCGCAAATACCACTGCGCCTAGTTCTAAATCATGTGTGGTATAGTTCTTTTCATGTACTTTCAACTGACCTGACGCGTAAGCTATGACCTTCTAGCGTTGCATCAACACGCAACCCAATCCTTGACGTGAGGCGTCACAGTATACCACGAAATCATCTGTACCCTCTGGTAGTGCTAAGATCGGCGCATCACAAAGTTTGTTCTTCAATAACTGAAACGCTTCTTCCTGTTTGATTCCCCAATCAAACTTCTTATCCTTCTGTGTGAGCGTGGTAAGGGGTTGAGCGATTTTAGAAAAATCCTCAATGAATCTTCGATACTAGCCAGCCAAACCTAAGAACTGGCGAATCTCGGTCGGCGTCTTTGGAGTCTCCCAGCTCTTTATCGCCTCGATCTTTGTGGGATCAACATGGATTCCATTCCCATTAACCACGTGTCCAAGGAACTGGACTTCGCGTAGCCAAAACTCGCACTTAGAGAATTTGGCATATAATTGTTCCTTTTTCAGCAACTCCAAAATAGCTCTTAAGTGCTGTTCGTGTTCAGCCTTTGTCTTTGAATAAATCAAAATATCGTCGATGAATACAATCACGAACTTATCGAGATACGGCTTGCAGACTCGGTTCATTAGGTCCATAAAAACAGCAGGCGCGTTTGTTAGCCCAAACGGCATAACTAGGAACTCGTAATGTCCATAACGAGTTCTGAAGGCTGTTTTCGGGATACTCTCCTCTTGTATCCTTAGCTGATGGTATCCAGATCGAAGATCGATCTTTGAATAAAAGCTTGAACCTTGGAGTTGATCGAATAAATCATCGATTCTTGGCAGAGGGTATCTATTCTTGATAGTCAATTTGTTCAACTCCCGATAGTCAATGCACATATGAAAACTACCGTCCTTCTTCTTGACAAATAAAACTGGAGCTCCCCAAGGTGAGAAGCTTGGTCGGATGAATCCTTTGTCAAGTAACTCCTGGAGTTGTGTCGACAACTCCTGCATCTCTGACGGTGCAAGTCTATAAGGTGCCCTAGCTACAGGCGCGGCGCCTGGAACTAAGTCAATGTGAAATTCCACTTGCCTTTGGGGTGGCAATCCTGGCAAGTCCTCTGGAAAGACTTCAGGATATTCCCTCACGATAGGGATGTCTTCGATTTTCGGCTCAGCAACTTTCTTATCCACGATGTGTGCCAGGAAGGCAGCACATCCCTTTTGTAAACACTTACGAGCTTTCAGGCAACTGATAATTCTTAAAGGCGTATCCCGCTTCTCCCCATGAACCACAATTGTTTCTCCATCTTCGGTTGGGATACGAACGACCTTTTCGTGACAAACAATCTCAGCCTTGTTGCTTGATAACCAATCCATTCCTACTACCACGTCGAAGCTCCCCAGCTGGACTGGTAGTAGGTCCAAAGTAAACTCACGCTCTCCCAACTCGATTACACAACCTCTGACCACTTCATTGGCCTCTACTAGCTTCCCATTAGCCAATTCAATTGCGTAAGGAATATCTAATTTACTAGCGGCTAATCCAAGCATATTCTTAAACTCTAACGATACGAAGCTATAATCGGCACCAGTATCAAATAAAACGGTTGCAAAGCGTTGGTTTACAGGGAACGTACCAGTAACAACATTGGGATCCTGGCGCGCTTCCCTCGCTTCGATATTAAAAACCCTTCCACGCGCTTGATTCAATTCTGCGCAGTTTCGCTTGTAATGCCCAATATCACCACAGTTAAAGCAACCTGGTCTTTGCCCGATTCCACCTCCATTCCCAGCTTGATTGTTATTTTGGTTACGATTCACATTACCAACTTGATTCGCATGGTTGCCTCGATTCCCGTTTCCTCCATTGTTCCCCTGTGGGCGGTTCCCAATACCACCACGATTATTGTTTCTATTTCCAAATCCTCCTTGGCCTCCCCGGCCAGCACTAGCCCAGCAAGAATCCTTCAAGTGGCCAAGTTTTCCACAAGCTTCACATACTTTTAAACCACACCGGCCAGAATGGTGACGCTGGCAAGTGTTACACTTGGGATGTGTACCCATATATCCCTTTCCTTTCCTTCCAGTACCAGTTGTAGCTTGGACTGGTGCGCCTGGTTCTTCCTTCTTAACAACCCCGCTTGTTCCTTGTTTGAAGTTCGAGAATTTTCTTTTGTTACCCCCGGACGACTCTACGTGAGTCTCCTTCTTCTTTTGCTCAACATCAGAAAACTTGTTTAGGCGGATAGCCTCCTCAGTGAGAGCTACGCTTAGATCGATCGCCTCAGTGATTGTTGCCGGTTTGGAAGAGGTCACCATACTAATGATTTGAGGAGCTAAACCCCAAATGAAGCGCTCAATACGCTTGAATTCTGGCGTGACCATATAAGGTACCACATGTGACAGGTCGTGAAACCTCTGAACATATTCCGCAATTTTCGGACCTTCCATCTTCAGATGCCAAAACTTGGTTTCCAACTTTTGAATTTCAGCGCGAGAGCAATACTTTTTACGCATGAGCTCTTTCAGCTCGTTCCACGTCAATGCGTAGGCTGCGGCTTCACCAAGTGTTTGGACTTGTAAATTCCACCATGACAGGGCTCCGTCCAGGAATAGCCCAGAGATGTAAGTAACCTGCTGATCTGGAGCGCATTGGCTCATGCGGAGAACTGATTCTGTCTTTTCGGCCCAACGGACAAAAGCAACAGCACCTCCGGTGCCATCAAAGTTTACAGGTTTGCAGTCTAGGAACTGCTTGTAGGTGCACCCTGCACATACGTTACAATATATGAATGGCATTAGCAAACTTGCTATAGATATCCAATGTATCATGGTATGCCTAAATGACTTAGTATTACCATGAGGCGGATTGTTGTTGGCGTTATTGTTTGAGCTGCTTCCGCTGGGTCCTCCTTGAGAGGCGGCGTATTGCGCGATGGCGGCAGCGATGATTTGATGAAGTTCTGCCTCGTTGGCAGGCATGCGTGGATCGCGTTTCGGTGGCATCTTCTAAAAGATGGTTCACGTAAGTCAGGTCATGGTAGGTAAAGTGTGCGTATATAACGATAGTAATAATACATAACATCTCATGTTAAAATAAACCAAACACACAACATCTCATGTTATAGAACATAAACAATCAATCACACAACATCCCATGTTATAGAATATAAATAATCAATCAAACATCACATATGATGAGAATACCACGATTGCATTGCCATAAATCGAGACCACAAGGTAAAGTGTACAAGTACATAACTGTAACATACAACATCAATGACTAAGGGTGTAACACCTGTGCCTCCACGGCCGTCAAACAAATGCCAAACCGATGAAATATTGTATTTCATACTTGGGATTTGTAAAAATATGTGTATCGTTTACACATATCAACTCTTGTTCAATTTCAAGCTTTAAAATCGCTTTCTGGAAGGTTATACGCGCACTGATGCGTAAATATAACCAGTTTAATGCAACGAACACTCCGGAATAGTGACATAGGCTTAACATACCTTAAATAACCTTTACATAACTTAGAAATAAGTTTTGAAGGCTTTGGTATGGCAAAAACAAGTTAATTCGCTTACAGGGACTAAACTTGACAAACTGCGAAAGTATGCCAATTTGAACTGTAACAGACATTCCGGAACATGACCATAAGTTAAACACACCTTAAATATCTTTTATATAGCTTAGAAATAGGCTTTGAGGGGTTCGGTGTGCTAAAATAAACTTTTGGCTCATTCAGGTACGAAAAGCGTCAAAAAAAGTGCACAAGTTTGCATTTTCGTGCATAACTTACGTTCTGAATACATCCGGACATCCAAAAATTTATGTAAGCACTAAAATATTTTATTTTAGTGTTTGGCATAAGAAAAATCCATTCGTCACGCCATTTGGATCATTTTTCGCGCTTATGCGCATTCCGTCGTAATTAACCGAACAACGTAACCGTACGGCTAAACGAACCGACACCCGAGATATTTTTTAACACACTTTAAGTTCCCTATACTTTAACTTCATTTTAGAGCTTTGAAATGGGGTTAACAGGGCTAAAACGTGTCAAAAAAATGCATCGAAAACCAAGTTTTGAGGTTGCAGGGACTGAAACTGTAAATCTGCCAAACTAGGTCCCTAAGTAGGGGCTAAATGCAGCAAAATGGGGTTTTTACAGCTGTTAACAGCTGTTAACCACTCCCTAACCCCTTGCCACATGTTGATCTCTTATGGTGAGTGGCCATTTTGGGTACCATAAGGTTCCGACACATGTACGGATGTGATTAAGGCACGATATTCGACAAACGATCCTAACGGTGGACCATTTACTATAAATACCCACCTCCACCCTTCACTTTTCCTCACAAGAATTCTGATTTTGAGAGCTCTAAGTTGGAACCTTCGTTTCATACCTGAGCTATTTCGATCTGGGTTAGCATTCGGGGACCCTTCGTAAGTATTCTTTCGTTATTTTCCTTATTTTTACTGCTTTTCGAGTCAGAAAGTCAAACTTTGTTTGACTTTCAGCGTTGACCAGTAATGGTCAATGCGAAGTTCGCTTGAACTTTGCAACGTGATTGTAATCACGATGGTCATAGTCCCTTGGGACTATGCCTACTGATTACCACGTTGTCTAGGGTCGTAGGGTAGGCGATCTGATAAATCGCCTATACCTTCGAACCCGACCCAGTTTGGTCGATCATTAGGATCCGACCAAACACATTAGGTGACCATAGTGTAGGGAATAACCTTCCGAGGTTATACCTTATGGTCACGACGTTTAAGTAGTTATATGATAGGTAGTTTATATGCCTTAGGTAAATTACCAGAATACCCTTTTCATACATAATTGGTAATTTAGCATATGTAACCTAAACTTTTGTCACGTAACTGATTATGTAACATGTTTAGGCATATAATACTTGTCATAGGACTAGTTAGGCGGTCCAAACGCGTTTCACGCGCACGACGCGTTAAAGTAGCATAAGCTTCCTAAACGGGTCGTAATGGGTCGTAATCAATTATGTTAGGTTTCATTT
The DNA here is from genome assembly GCA_030545235.1 of Helianthus tuberosus. NCBI lineage: Eukaryota > Viridiplantae > Streptophyta > Magnoliopsida > Asterales > Asteraceae > Helianthus > Helianthus tuberosus. The sequence continues at coordinate 15,722 of JARYGA010037954.1, forward strand.
AGTATGTAGGCTTTGTTAAACTATATCACACGAGTCTCCACACTCGTTTGGTTTACAAACCCTAATGCTACCCAGTCTTCCGATTTAGGTCCGGTTATTTAACATAGTTACCTATATTAGGAGCCGTTTAATTCCGAGATCTCTAGCACTGCTTGGTGGTTATCTTTAGACAACTGAGCAATCTCAAGTGAGTACATAGACCCCTCTTTTACTGTTTTCCAAACTGTTTTGGGGTGAAACACATGTGCCTACTTGTTACTTTCATGCTTTCCTGTTTTCGCATCATATACTGCTATGTTCGTTAGTACATTATAGTACATGATTTCATTACATTTTATGCTATGTATGTCCATTGCGTTCATACTTAGTACATCGTTTTACATTTACATTTTATGCTATTTATGTCCATTGCGTGCATACTTAGTACATTGTTTTTCATCACATGCTTACATTTTGGTATGACATTTGGTTTGTTTACATGGGACAATACATTCATTAACACCGATCATGCCGTTCGTTAGTAGGTAGTGGTACCATAGGAATTGACAACTCCCGTTCCGGACGTCCCAGGGAAAGGGGATGAAAGGAATGACCGAATTCGTTGTTATAAAGACAGATAGACCTTTAATTTGTTTAAAGGGTTTATCACCACAGTCGCCAGGCTTGGATGTATGCATATTCACAATACCGCATAAATGTTCATATTAAATAGTTGCATGCATTTACACAAAACATAGCTTTGATTTAAACCAAGTTTTACTTCAATACTTTGTTGTTGTGCATATGGTTTAGTTGAGACATTTCACTTGCCATACATGATATTTTGACATAGACATTTGACATGGATATTTGACATAGACATTTGACATGGATATTTGACATAGACATTTGACATGGATATTTGACATAGACATTTGACATGGATATTTGACATAGACATTTTGACATGATTTACATCTTGACATGAACATTTTACATTGTTTGGTTTGGTTTGATTAAGTGATTAAGTAACGATGCGTGTGTAATATGATACAAGCATGGTGGATACGCCGCTGGTACTTCCTATATATAAGTGTTTGTATGGTATTACATGTCGTAACGTTATTTGAATCATTTCAGTTTGAGACATAGAACATTTCATACAAATAACATACTTTTCACAAGACATTGATTTATAAACAACTTATCTTATGCAAACACATTTTACTTGGTTATTCATTTAACCTTACATTTATTTATACTTATCATCTGATCTTATCGTTTTTCAAATGATTTAAAAGACAAAGCAAATAACAAGGTTCATGACTAAACATTTTCTCAAACATAAGTCATGAATCTTATTTTCACAAAACCTATGTATCTCACAGGCATTTTTATGCTGACGTACCTATTTTCACATGTGTTTTTCAGGCGCTGTTGCATAAGATGATCAAGTTACACATAGACAGACTTGGGCTTTAGTGACAATAAAAGATGCAAGACTAGTTAATTAAGTTGTATTTCTTTGTTTGTTAAAACATTGTAACACTTTTAATGAATAAAACGAAACTTCAATTGCCATGGATTTGAAACATTAATTCTGTTACAACACTCCCCGATGTTTCCGCCATGTTTGGTATGTTCTACGTGGTCGGGGTGTGACAGAAAAGATGGTATCAGAGCCAATGGTTATAGGGAATTAGGTTATTAGTAATTAGTAATACTTTGACCTAGTCTATAACCTTCTTAGGACCCTAACGCGAGTTTACTTGCGTTTAGTCATAAAACAATACTGTCGCCTATCCTTAGGCGACAACCGCAACAAGAACATGAATTTCAAAACCGCTTTGAAAACTAATCATCTGTTCTAGGATGATTGATTACTAGGTTTTGAACTCTCTGTTATAAGGTTTTGAACTCTCTATTATATGGTTTTGAACCTCTTTGAGTTTTCAAAACTTCGTCAAGGTTTTGGGTTTTAAATAATGTGAACACGTGCAAACTGGAAGGGTGAATGCCTGTATTCTAGGTTTTCTGGCTAGGCAAGCACTTCGTATACATCTCATCAGACGCGAGACCAGTTGTGCTTACCTGGGAATTCTTGGGATGAGTGTTCACTTATAGGCGAGCATGTCTTCGCAATACATTATTTTTGACCTATTTATTTTGATTTGTCACCATCTCATTTGTTTGCCTTAGGTAACAAACAAATGATCACAATTTTCATTCGTTACCATTCTGTATTGATTATCCAATAACCTTTCACTCGTTTCTTCCTCTGTCTTTCATTTTCTTCTAGAATGTCTATTCCTCTTGGCACTGGTCAAATGCCCGAGCGAACAGCCAAATTTGTCCAGCAAATTGGCGAAGTGATTCAGAGGACTGTGGATTTAGGTATTGCCATGGCTCGTCTTAACAATGAAGCCTCTCGTCTCGACAATGAAGCCACTCAAGAGACACCAAAGGAAGCAGTAGTCAGACTTGCAACAACATCAAGGAAGCGTAAGGCTTCAAGGAAACCCGCAGCGGTTACACCTAATCAAGCGGGACCTAGCCAAGTGGCAAGGCCACCAGCTAGGAAGCCGTACCTTGGAACTTCACCTTTGTGCAAACAATGTAGCCTTCATCATCAGGCTAGTGTGAAGTGCCGCAAATGCCAAACTTGTGGACTTATAGGTCATACGGCAAGGGTTTGTCCAACTGCAGCAGTATCAAATCAAGCAGGACCCATCCGGGTGTCAACACCACCTGCTAAGAAGCAATACAAGGGAACGGCACCATTATGCAACAAATGTAAGGGGCATCACCAAGCTCACTTACAGTGTCATCGGTGTGTATCATGTGGAAGAGTTGGTCACCTGGCAAGTACTTGTCGATGTAACCCGAACCAAGGTGGTCTAAATCAACTCCAAGTCAACCCTACTCAAGCTCGTTTCCCGCGTGGTACTTGCTACAACTGTGGCGATACGAGCCATTTCAGGAACAAATGCCCAAAGCTTGCAAATGCAAATCCCACCCACGGATGAGCAGTTGGCTGACTAGAAGATGTTGCTGTCTTATGCTTTTGTTCTTTTGTTGCCTTGTAATGTGAAACAATTTGTTTTGTTTATAAATAAATCGTTGTTCACAAATTCTGATATACAAGTATAGTTACATGTGTGTATGATTTTCCTATGATACCTACATCAAGGAACTATGTTCCTTACAAACTACTCTTGTGATTCTCTCTTTCAAATGATCGCTCATGATTCCTTCGAAAATTTTAAGTACTCGTTTCATTCTAAGATACGAAGTACAGAAAATAAAGTGACATTATGAGTAATCGTGCTTTTCGCACATCTGTGCCTTGGAATCCTTGGTTAGATAACTAAGGGTATTTTCAAATCTCATATCCATTACGTTTTGATTTTTCAACATACACAGTACCAGTATTTCAAAACAATCTTCATGATCTCAAAACATTTCAAATAGTTTGAAAACAATTTTTCTAGATGCATTGTCTATGTTATTTCAAAAACATTGGCCATGTTATCAAAACCAACCTTTCTAATTTCAAAATATTTCATATAGTCTGAAGACAATATTAACACAATACATTTTCTTATCAAGTGCATGATTTCGAAAAGCATCATTCATGTCTTTCAAAAACCTTATACATAATTTCAAAATTCATCTCGCATGATTTTAAAAACATTTTTGTAAATATATCTACCTAATACACCTACTTTATTTCAAAAATATTATATATAAGGTTTCAAAAACGTTAAACACCTTTTTCTTAAAAGAACCCCATGCATAGTTTTCAAAAATATTTTCCTCATACATTGACTTAACCTTCAAAATTCTGCTTCATATGTCGCCTTGACATATCAAGCATCTCAACTTCATAAGCATTTTACAACATGTTTTGACCTAAGCACATCCAGTGCAAGGTTTCAAAACATCTTCAACTTCAAAAAAAAAAATCCATATGGGATCTTTTTATCTTCATATTTAGACCCTTGTGGATAATCATCATTCAAATCAGAGTCCTTAATTGGATTCCTTATGTACCTTAACTCGAACACTTCGGTTCCTAATAATCGAAATCGAATTTTCTTTTTGAATCTTTCTATCTTTATAGTTGGATTCTAGATAACGTTTAAAGTACCAAATGAAATCCACGGAATGGATTCCTAGTGTGCTTTAAATGCATGTACGCGATTTACAAGACAAATTAACAAACAATTTTGTGGTTATGTGACTATGTGTTTACTCATCTTATGTTTTCTTTTATGCATTTTTGGTGTTTTTAATACTCTGGATATTCTTTATCCAAATCCTTGCAGGATCTTTCATATCTTCATATGAGGGATTCGTAGCAGGATATTCAAAAGGTACTACCTTTAATCCTTAAATGGGTTTCTATGTAATAGTTAAGACCCTTGGATTATATAGTACCACTCCATGTTTTATAAGAGACCCTTTAGTGGTCTAGTCAAAAAGATTGATTCACAATTTGGTAAAAAAAAAAATGACATCTAGTGATGTAGCTGAACAGACTCCTTGATAGTCTATTTAAATCATTTATTGATTTAGTCTAAAGGACTCTATGGCGGTCTAAGTCACGCTTATCACAGGATTGTTCATTTGGTTTTACCCTACACATTATAAAATAGACTGTGTGAACTGTGCAAGGAATTCTCTAATTATGGATGCGCACATAATTATGAAATTTAGTGCACAGAAATCCAGTAAGATTTATTATGTGAAAGAACCGATAGCGACAACAATAACAAAAGGAGGACGATGTAATGGAGGTACGGTGGACGCACCAATGATGCTTTATATACTTGTATATAAGTATCCCTCTTACGTTGCAATCATGATGATTATTAAAGTTACTAAAAGTTCAGAAACCTAGCCAATGTTGTTCGATCTTTTCAACTTCATGTTTTAAACTCTTACAAGTTTCCTCTAAATAAATTTCGGGACGAAATTTCCTAAAGTAGGGGAGACTGTAACACCTGTGCCTCCACGGCCGTCAAACAAATGCCAAACCGATGAAATATTGTATTTCATACTTGGGATTTGTAAAAATATGTGTATCGTTTACACATATCAACTCTTGTTCAATTTCAAGCTTTAAAATCGCTTTCTGGAAGGTTATACGCGCACTGATGCGTAAATATAACCAGTTTAATGCAACGAACACTCCGGAATAGTGACATAGGCTTAACATACCTTGAATAACCTTTACATAACTTAGAAATAAGTTTTGAAGGCTTTGGTATGGCAAAAACAAGTTAATTCGCTTACAGGGACTAAACTTGACAAACTGCGAAAGTATGCCAATTTGAACTGTAACAGACATTCCGGAACATGACCATAAGTTAAACACACCTTAAATATCTTTTATATAGCTTAGAAATAGGCTTTGAGGGGTTCGGTGTGCTAAAATAAACTTTTGGCTCATTCAGGTACGAAAAGCGTCAAAAAAAGTGCACAAGTTTGCATTTTCGTGCATAACTTACGTTCTGAATACATCCGGACATCCAAAAATTTATGTAAGCACTAAAATATTTTATTTTAGTGTTTGGCATAAGAAAAATCCATTCGTCACGCCATTTGGATCATTTTTCGCGCTTATGCGCATTCCGTCGTAATTAACCGAACAACGTAACCGTACGGCTAAACGAACCGACACCCGAGATATTTTTTAACACACTTTAAGTTCCCTATACTTTAACTTCATTTTAGAGCTTTGAAATGGGGTTAACAGGGCTAAAACGTGTCAAAAAAATGCATCGAAAACCAAGTTTTGAGGTTGCAGGGACTGAAACTGTAAATCTGCCAAACTAGGTCCCTAAGTAGGGGCTAAATGCAGCAAAATGGGGTTTTTACAGCTGTTAACAGCTGTTAACCACTCCCTAACCCCTTGCCACATGTTGATCTCTTATGGTGAGTGGCCATTTTGGGTACCATAAGGTTCCGACACATGTACGGATGTGATTAAGGCACGATATTCGACAAACGATCCTAACGGTGGACCATTTACTATAAATACCCACCTCCACCCTTCACTTTTCCTCACAAGAATTCTGATTTTGAGAGCTCTAAGTTGGAACCTTCGTTTCATACCTGAGCTATTTCGATCTGGGTTAGCATTCGGGGACCCTTCGTAAGTATTCTTTCGTTATTTTCCTTATTTTTACTGCTTTTCGAGTCAGAAAGTCAAACTTTGTTTGACTTTCAGCGTTGACCAGTAATGGTCAATGCGAAGTTCGCTTGAACTTTGCAACGTGATTGTAATCACGATGGTCATAGTCCCTTGGGACTATGCCTACTGATTACCACGTTGTCTAGGGTCGTAGGGTAGGCGATCTGATAAATCGCCTATACCTTCGAACCCGACCCAGTTTGGTCGATCATTAGGATCCGACCAAACACATTAGGTGACCATAGTGTAGGGAATAACCTTCCGAGGTTATACCTTATGGTCACGACGTTTAAGTAGTTATATGATAGGTAGTTTATATGCCTTAGGTAAATTACCAGAATACCCTTTTCATACATAATTGGTAATTTAGCATATGTAACCTAAACTTTTGTCACGTAACTGATTATGTAACATGTTTAGGCATATAATACTTGTCATAGGACTAGTTAGGCGGTCCAAACGCGTTTCACGCGCACGACGCGTTAAAGTAGCATAAGCTTCCTAAACGGGTCGTAATGGGTCGTAATCAATTATGTTAGGTTTCATTTAGTATGTAGGCTTTGTTAAACTATATCACACGAGTCTCCACACTCGTTTGGTTTACAAACCCTAATGCTACCCAGTCTTCCGATTTAGGTCCGGTTATTTAACATAGTTACCTATATTAGGAGCCGTTTAATTCCGAGATCTCTAGCACTGCTTGGTGGTTATCTTTAGACAACTGAGCAATCTCAAGTGAGTACATAGACCCCTCTTTTACTGTTTTCCAAACTGTTTTGGGGTGAAACACATGTGCCTACTTGTTACTTTCATGCTTTCCTGTTTTCGCATCATATACTGCTATGTTCGTTAGTACATTATAGTACATGATTTCATTACATTTTATGCTATGTATGTCCATTGCGTTCATACTTAGTACATCGTTTTACATTTACATTTTATGCTATTTATGTCCATTGCGTGCATACTTAGTACATTGTTTTTCATCACATGCTTACATTTTGGTATGACATTTGGTTTGTTTACATGGGACAATACATTCATTAACACCGATCATGCCGTTCGTTAGTAGGTAGTGGTACCATAGGAATTGACAACTCCCGTTCCGGACGTCCCAGGGAAAGGGGATGAAAGGAATGACCGAATTCGTTGTTATAAAGACAGATAGACCTTTAATTTGTTTAAAGGGTTTATCACCACAGTCGCCAGGCTTGGATGTATGCATATTCACAATACCGCATAAATGTTCATATTAAATAGTTGCATGCATTTACACAAAACATAGCTTTGATTTAAACCAAGTTTTACTTCAATACTTTGTTGTTGTGCATATGGTTTAGTTGAGACATTTCACTTGCCATACATGATATTTTGACATAGACATTTGACATGGATATTTGACATAGACATTTGACATGGATATTTGACATAGACATTTGACATGGATATTTGACATAGACATTTGACATGGATATTTGACATAGACATTTTGACATGATTTACATCTTGACATGAACATTTTACATTGTTTGGTTTGGTTTGATTAAGTGATTAAGTAACGATGCGTGTGTAATATGATACAAGCATGGTGGATACGCCGCTGGTACTTCCTATATATAAGTGTTTGTATGGTATTACATGTCGTAACGTTATTTGAATCATTTCAGTTTGAGACATAGAACATTTCATACAAATAACATACTTTTCACAAGACATTGATTTATAAACAACTTATCTTATGCAAACACATTTTACTTGGTTATTCATTTAACCTTACATTTATTTATACTTATCATCTGATCTTATCGTTTTTCAAATGATTTAAAAGACAAAGCAAATAACAAGGTTCATGACTAAACATTTTCTCAAACATAAGTCATGAATCTTATTTTCACAAAACCTATGTATCTCACAGGCATTTTTATGCTGACGTACCTATTTTCACATGTGTTTTTCAGGCGCTGTTGCATAAGATGATCAAGTTACACATAGACAGACTTGGGCTTTAGTGACAATAAAAGATGCAAGACTAGTTAATTAAGTTGTATTTCTTTGTTTGTTAAAACATTGTAACACTTTTAATGAATAAAACGAAACTTCAATTGCCATGGATTTGAAACATTAATTCTGTTACAACACTCCCCGATGTTTCCGCCATGTTTGGTATGTTCTACGTGGTCGGGGTGTGACAAAGGGCTACATCACCCCCGTCCAAAATATCAAATCAGTGTCAACATATCCAATATACATATCAACAAAAGTCAGGATCAATATGCAGTCTCCAAAAAGCTATGCAATCCGTGCAATCGCCGTCTTCTCAATAAAAGTCCACCCGTGCTGTACAAAATAGCCCTACGCTGATGGCGGTGGAGGAGGGGGAAAATGAGAATAGAACAAACGGCGCATGTGGAGCCAATCCTCCTCCATGGCTCTTTGAGAACGTAACAGATATGCAATCTGCTGCTCCTGTGTCCAAAAACGTGCAGCAGAGTCTGGAGATAATGGTCGTGGGGGATGAGGTGCTCCGAATGGAGTCTGGCAACGACACGGTGGAGCTGACTCCAAGACCTGGACACGACGCGTCAGCGCGTCATGCTGCATCATGAGGGAAACAAGGGCATCCTCAGTAGAAGACCCGACATGATAAGGATGATATGGATCCGTCGGTGGCATAGTAGGTGGTGACGTCCAAAGAAAAGGCTCACTAGACGGAGCAAAGGGTGGTATCACAAACGGTGGAATAGGGGGAACAACAGTATGGTGAGGGATCTGCGGTGCAAACTGATCTCCTCCAGTCATAAAAGGTGCATGGCCAAAAGGCTGATGAGATGGGCCCTCTCCAGGACGCGGCAGAGGGATCTCCTGGAGAAAAGTAATAGGCAGGTCTGTGCGGTGAGCATCAGCAGTGTGGGTGGGGAACAAGGGTACATCAAAAGGAGCTGAAGCTGGTGCTGAAACTGGTGTAACGGGTACCACAAAAGGCGGGTAGTCATCATCATCTATCCACCCATTGTGGGTGTCAGCATCTCGTGGATCAACATGGGCCTCAAAAAGTGCACGATCGAACTGCACAGGCACAGGGTCAGGAAGGGGGGCAACAACAGGGTCAGCGGGTATATCAGCAACGTGAGGGGCAACAACCTGAGCATCAACAGCATGCTCATCCTCCAACAGTGGAGCAACAATCGGATGATCATCGGCAGGTACATCAGCAATCAAAGGGTCAACAATGGGTACATCAGCATGGATAGGGTCATGCTCGAATACGGGGTCTGGATCAACTACTGGCTCGGGGGCCACAGCAGGCTCCGGGTCGTCAAACTCCATCTCAAAATCTGCAGGGTCAGCAAACGCAGGGTCAACTGGGTCAACAGGGTCAACTGGGTCAACAGGGTCCTCCATAGGCTGATCCAGGTGTATAAACTCAATGTCCTGGTCTGGATCGTAGCCAGGTGGAAAGACGGGGCCAGAATCCTCATCCATGTCATGATCAATAACAAAACTCGGGGCAGGGGCAGGTGCAGCAGATGACGCCCTATCGGGGTCTGAATCATGAGAATAGTGCTGCGCACCCTGCGCGTGCGACAGTGCAGAGGCCACAGACTCGAAAGAGTCTGGGATAGGTGAATGGGTAGGTGACTCCTCAGCAGGAGCATATGCGAGTAGCAAAAGATCATCGGCAGCTAATAGGGCCTCGCCCTCAACGTCATCCTCCAGTGGCTCGTCGTCAAACAAATCGACGTCGTCGTCAACGACTACGTCTAGAGGCATATCAAGAACGGGGTACATGGCAAGGGGTATGGGAGCAGGGATCTCCACAAGCGGCAAATCCCCAGCGATGGGGCCATCAGCGGGCTCAATCACGGCATCGGGTAGTGAAAACGGCTGGAAATCGTCGTCGTCTGTACTGGTGGTGTCCGAAGTGTACACCTCTCGCTCTGATGACTCCCGGTCGTCTGATACAATGTGCATAGGGTCAGTAGTGTCCGACCCTCCTGTGCCAGATGAATCTATGGTGTCTGTAACACAAACACAAATATGCACAAATAATCAATCATATAGTCAGATAAACACATTAGTCACCAGTAAGCAATCATATAGCTCTCCTAGTCCCACTAGCCTCCCAGCCTCCCAGACTGACTCCCTAGTCCCACTAGCCTCCCAGCCTCCAAGACTGCTCTTCCTAGTCCCACTAGCCTCCCAGCCTCCCAGACTGACTCCCTAGTCCCACTAGACAACTACCTCAGCCTCCCAGACCGAGCCTCAGCCTCCCAGACTGAGCCTATAACTAACAAATAAAATGTGCTCAACATTTGTTTGTAAAAACATTTTGGATCTGGACTTAAGTGGTATGCAGTGTAAAAATGTTTTCGTGAGAGCCCTAGTGATCATAGTCTAGACTCGAGAAAGAATCCTAGTTCGCTATGATCAGAGCTCTGATACCAAGCTGTCACACCCTGGCTTTGCGGAAGCGTGGGTTTATTTGGTGTGACTTCTTAATACCATAGCTTAATCATAACAAAGCTATATGAAAATAAAACCATGCAGATCATCCATTGATTTAAGTTTTAAAATAAAAGTAACACAACATTGTCTTGAAGCGTTGACACATGCAACGGAAATTACAACCTAATAACATGAAACATTGTTTGAAAGACACAACCACAAACTTAAAATAAACACCGTTTAAGACTTGCGACTCGTCCAGGTAAAAGTCGCAATCCCTAAACGTGGATGATCCCATAACTCTAACGCAGCGTAGCATACCGTGCCAGATCCTTAGTTCCCTGAAATACATGTAAGTTGGAAAAATCAATAATAATGTTGAGCGAGTTCATGTGTAAGTGAGTAAGTAAAACCTTTGTAAGTATAAAATCCTGGTATGTAGCAAATAAGGAAAAAGAGATCACCAATGGTTTGCAAGGCCATTGATATGTGTGAAGTGCAAGTAGGAAGACTCAAACCTAGCGGATTTATGCGTTGGGCACAAAGTCACCCCGAGGTCCGTTCTGCTGGGCCTGGGGCTGGGCTCGCTACACCCAGATAGATCTACCGCTCCTGTCCCTCAGTCCTACAATGAGGATTAATGGCCTCAAGTTGCGCCTACCCACTCACATGATCTAAGTAGTAACCCTCCTTACGCTAACCATACCATGTAAAAAGTACTCGTAATCATAGTAACATGTATTTCACCCCCGCAGTTTAGAAAACTGAAAACAGTTAAGAGACAAGGGGGACATGAACTCACCAAAGTGCGTCTCTAAAAGTATCTCCCAGAAAATCTGCTGTGCGACGACCTACACGTACTAACTTCTATTAGACGGACGGCCGTGCCTTAGTTTAAGGTTTAATGTCTTTGGGAAATAGTTAGGCAACTATTTCGTGTTTACACTTCGCAATTATTTTGTAAATATATTCCTTCCCAAGGATGGGGGATTTAATACATGTGCGTTCGTATAACTTCGAAATATATTATTAAGTCTCACTTAAAATATATTTTATTTCATTTGTCCAAAAATACTTTACTTCCAAAATATAAATATTTTTTCCCAAAAATATTATATTTTATTCCATACAATTCTCCAAAATAATATCCTTGGCAAAATACACGCTTATGAGTATTCTCTGAAAATACGTAAGTTACGTTGTAAAGTTCGGGTGGTATAAATAATACCGTTGTAACTTAAATAATATGAAGGCGAACGCATTATTTTGGAGTCGTTGATATTCAGTAATATTATTTTTACCCTAAAAATAATATTTGTATAGTTCACAAAATAATTATAAAAAAATCTCACAAGTGTTGTTATGAAAAACATATACTAAATATATATTTTAGCAAGTTTTATTTACGAAAATCCCACCTCCGACACTTGGTTATTTGTAATAAAAATCGTGACGAAATTTATTTGGAAAAATAAGTTAAAAATATATCCATAACACTTGTGATAAAAATATTTACAAGTGTTAGATTCTTGGAAAAATTTCGCCAGAGTTTCCTCTGTAACTGGAGGTGGCCACGCTTTCAAGCGTATCATTTTCTTTTATAAATCAAATCAACAATGTTCCCAACATTAACAAACGATATTTCAACATCAACTAGTCCAAAATAGATATAAATCGCATAACACATGAACTTGTGGTTTGTGTAAGATATGTAGTAACTTCCCATTATTTTTAATAGATCTTTTATAAATAAACTTGGTTTCTTTGAGAACCTTGTTTTTAATGAAGACGCGTCTTTACAACTTTTTGTCAAAAATTACAACAATAATTCTTTGTTAAAACTCTTTGTTACACAAGTGTCTACACACTTGTGTGTTCACAAAAATCACCTTTGTTTAGGAAAGATCCGGCTTTAAAAATATGATTTCTTTTTACACTTGGTCCTTCGAAAATACCACTTGTAGATCTCTAGATCTACAAGTTTAGAACTCCATTTTATAAGAAAAATTGTTTTTACACAAGTTCATGGTTATAAGTAGTAGTGTTCTTCATCTACCCACTTTTCACACTATAACATACACTAGGTCATGTTCCATGAACATGACTTAGTCAGGTTAGATGATGATCCGAACTAACACTAGCATAAAACAACACTAGATAATCATAACAAAACAAGTCTTATAAGTTTTACACCAATATTCATCTATTAACCACTTTGTTTATATTATTTTAGTAGACTTTAAATTTTTGTTCTTACATGCTCATAAATTTCAACCGACAAAATTCTTATTAACCATTTTAAACAAGCTTAAGAAGGCGTTTAGAGTCACTTACTACTAGCTCAAGGCTAGGGAAGAAACTAGACGAAAAGCGAGTGGTTAAAGACAAACGAGGGAGGTCCTTGACGATCCGTAAGCTCCACACTCCGTGATTCGCCTTGTTACACCTTGTAGTGAGTTATGAATTGGTTGGATTGAAATGGAAATAAATGTGTGTGTGGGAATATGTTCGGCCGTAGCTTTTCTAAGGAAGGAGAGAAAGGATTTTTTGTGTTGGTGATTAATGTAAATGGTGAGGGTAATGGAGGTTAATATAATACTTTAAACCCTTTGACCAAAGGTCCATATGTTCACAGAAGTACATGCACAAGATTTACAAAAACCAAGATGAGATTGCATGGGAAATAAGGAAAATATTCAAAGAAAAAGTATTGTGGTTGAGATACAAAAATCGTATGGTGGGGGGGGGGGGGGGCACATAAGAATTGATTTCTTGTAATGGGGGGTTAAATTGTAAAGTTATTTGGCAATTGGAGAGTTGTTAGGGGGTGCTAGATGTAATTGATAATATAACAATAATCTTCTCACAAAGGTTAATTGCATGTGATTTGATGGATCCTATTTAGCACATGGAAATCGTAAACTGTGAGGGGGAAAACATGAGGTGCCGCCATTTTCACATAGGGGAATGGTTTAGTTGGATTTCAACTAATTGTTAAGTAACTAGTTAGTTAATTAGGGACTTTAAATAAAGTATTAGTGTGTTGTGTCTTATAACGGGTGTTAGGGTATTCGGAGACCCTAACTGGCTCAGAAAAAGAAACAATATCAATGACAATATTTTTTTGGTTCCGGGTAAAGTCCGGTTGTACGGTTGGATACTAGTCCGTTAAAGTGCTAAATAATTATATAAAGTGTCGTTAATATTATTTCTCTTAGTGACACAATTTATTCCCGATACTTTGGAAAGTGTCTAGTAATATTTTCTCATGTTTTGGCACTTTACTAGTTAGCTAAATGCTGAATTTTTATTTAAAGTGCTGAATTTTGTACTCGAAGTACGTTTTAGGCACATCCGGTCACTATAAATATTCACCTAGTGACGCAGTTCTACAACCCTCATTTCCCTACACTCTCTACAGGTGTAGTAAACTATCTCTGGCTCATAAAGGCCTTAGAGGCAGTGTCTGCCTGATGCTGGTTATATCAGCATGTTTAATGGGTATCCCGTATAGTGTGCTCACTGTGCTTTTTGTGCATCAAGGTTGTCACTGATGTTTGTGTAAAAATAATAGAGTGACAGTATAAAATGTGATGCATGAGTATGTATGTATCAGAAATCAGTAAGCAGTTTAATCACAGTTGTAAGCAAGCACAGTAATTAAGCAGTAATTAAATATTAATTAATTCGTACGGATACCTGGCTTGGTGAGGGTTGTCACATTTTGTACGCAGGATACTGGTTGATAATGGCAGCTCCGTCAACATAATCCAACTAGAAACTCTGAAGAGAATGAATGTGTCTCCGATGGATATCACTTCAAAGTCCACCGTGCTTGTTGGGTTCAATGGAGAGGCTAGGAACACAGTGGGAGAGATAAAGTTACCAGTATATGTTGAAGGAGTTAACTCGATACAACGTTTCTGTGTGATGGATTCTCTATCCTGCTATAACATCATACTGGGAAGACCATGGATTCACGATATGAAGGCTGTGCCATCAACATATCACCAATGCATCAAGATCCCTACCCCTTGGGGAGTTGTCAAGGTTGAAAGTGATCAGCAGGAGGCGAAAGAATGCTACTCATCCTCGATGAAATCCTCAACCAAGCCTAGTACAGCATAGCAATTAAAGATGCGGTCCCAGGATATCATGGAGGATTCGGAGCAGGATGTGAAGAAAATTATCCTGGATCAGGATAATCCTGATATCTCGGTGCTCGTAGGAACCAATATCCCTCAGGATATTGAAGAGCAGTTAACTAACTTTTTGAAATGCAGGATGTCAACGTTTGCATGGAAGCATGAGGATATGACAGGAATATCCAAAGACATTATCACTCACAAGCTTGGAATCGATAGATCATTCAAGCCTGTTCAGCAAAAAAGAAGAAAATTTGCTCCTGAGCGGAATACGATTATCCAAGAGGAAGTTGAAAGATTGTTGAAGTCCAGGATGATCAGAGAAGTCAAGTTTCCAAGATGGCTAGCAAACGTAGTCGTGGTATAGAAGAAAAAAGGGAAATGGAGAGTCTGTGTAGACTACACAGACTTGAATAAGGCTTGTCCTAAAGACCCACTTCCTCTTCCTCACATTGATGCAATGGTGGATGCTACTGCCGGGCATGAAATGTAACATCTGTGCTTGTAATCATTGTGAACAGTTCAATTATCAATAAAACAATGTTATTTGATCCCAATGTTTGTTTGGTTGTGTTTTACATTTTTCATGTTTTGACTTTTATTCAATTTCAAACTCTATATCGCTTTCTGGAGAGTTATACGCAAACTGATGCGTAAACGTAATCAGTTTAATGCGACAAATACTCCGGAACATCAACATATACTTAACATACCTTAAATAACCTTTACATAACTTATAAATAAGTTTTGAAGGCTTTGGTATGGCAAAAACAAGTTAATTCGCTTACAGGGACTAAACTTGACAAACTGCGAAAGTATGCCAATTTGAACTGTAACGAACATTCCGGAACATGACCATAAGTTAAACATACCATAAATATCCTTTACATAGCTTAGAAATAGGCTTTGAGGGGTTCAGTGTGCTAAAATAAACTTTTGGGTCATCCAGGGACTAAAAGTGCCAAAAAGTGCACAAGTTTGCACTTTCGTGCATAACTTACGTTCTGAATACATCCGGACATCCAAAAATTTATGTAAGCACTAAAACATTTTATTTTAGTGATTGGAATAAGAAAAATCCATCCGTCGCGTCATTTGGATCGTTTTTCGCGCTTTTGCGCATTCCGTCGTAATTAAGCGAACATCGCGATCGTACAACCAAACGAACTAACATCCGACATATTTTTGAGCATGTTTCATGTCCACAATGTTTAGGCATCATTTTAGGGCCTTAAAGTTGGCTTAACGGGCCTTAAACGTGTCGGAAAAGGCTTTAAAACACAACAGGGACCAAAACTGTCATTTCTGAAAGTTGGTTTCTGACCAGTCAGGCCAGGCGGCCCGCGTAAGGTTAGTGTGTCATCTTACACGGCCCGCTTCAGGCTCCCAGATCAGATAAGATCAATTAATCAGCAGATTACAGCTGTTAAACTCCCAACCACACACCCACACTTGCCCTTTCAGTTCATGAGGGGCCAATTTTAGTCACCACAACATTCCAACAAGTGTACGCCTTAGATTCGATCACGGTTTCCAAGAAACGATCCTAACGGTTTGGGAAATCCTATAAATACCCACGTCCCCCAACTTCAAAACCCACTAGAATCTGATTTGAGAAGCTCTAAGTTGAAACCTTTGTTTCATACCTGAGCTACTTGAATCAAGATTAGCATTCGGGGACCCTTCGTAAGTATTCCTTCGTTCTTTTATTGCTTTTTGAGTCCGAAAGTCAAACTTTGTTTGACTTTCTGCGTTGACCAGTTTATGGTCAATGCGAAGTTCATTTGAACTTCGCAACGTGATTGTAATCACGATGGTTATAGTCCCTTGTGACTATGCCTACTGATTACCACGTTGTTTAGGGTCGTAAGGGTAAGCGATCTAATAAATCACTTATACCTTCGAACCCGACCCATTTGGTCGATCATTAGGATCCAACCAAACACATTAGGTGACCATAGTATATAGGGAATAACCTTCCGAGGTTATACCTTATGGTCGCTTCGTTTAAGTAGTTGTTTGATAGGTAGTTTATATGCCTTAGGTAAATTACCAAAATACCCCTTTGATGCCAAAATTCATTTTAAACATATGTAACATAACTTTTTACATCTAAACTGATTTGGTAACAATATTAGATATGTTAAGGCATATTTTACTTGTCATAGGACTAGTTAGGCGTTCCGAACGCGTTTCACGCGAACGACGCGTTAAAGTAGCATAATGCTACCTAAACGGGTCGTAATGGGTCGTAAGCACTTATGTTAGGTTTCATTCAGTATGTAGGCTTTGTTAAACCATATTACACGAGTCTCCATACTCGTTTGGCTTACGAACCCTCATTCTATCCGATCCTCCGATTTAGGTCCGGTTTATTAACATAGTTACCTATATTATGTGCCGTTTGATTCCGAGATCTCTAGCATTGCTTGGTGGTTATCTTAGGACTTCTGAGCAATCTCAAGTGAGTACATAGACCCCTCTTTTACTGTTTTCCAAACTGTTTTGGGGTGAAACACATGTGCCTACTTGTTACTTTCGTGCTTTCCTGCTTTCACATCATATACTTGCTATGTTCATTAGTACATTTATAGTACATGATTTCATTGTGTTCATGCTATGTATGTCCATTGTGTGCATACTTAGTACATTGTTTTACAATACATTTCCTGCTATGTATGTCCATTGTGTACATACTTAGTACATTGTTTCACATTACATTTCATGCTATGTATGCCCATTGTGTGCATACTTAGTATAGTTGTTTTCATCACATGTTTACATTTTGGTATGACATTTGGGTTGTTTAAAATGGAACAATACATTCATTAACATTAGCTACGCCGTTCGTTAGTAGGTAGTGGTACCATAGGAATTGACAACTCCCGTTCCGGACATCCTGGGTAGGTTTGGATGAAAGGAATGACCGAATTCGATACACATAACTTAGATAAACCTTTAATTTGTTTAAGGGTTTATCGCCACAGTCTCAAGGCTTGGATGTATGCATTTTCACAATACCGCATAAATGTTTGTATCAGTATAGCATGCATTTGTTCCACAAAACATAACTTTGATTTAAACCATGTTTTACTTCAATACCTTGTTTTTGTGCATTTCACATATGGTGTAGTTGATATATTTCACTTACCATACATGATATTTTTGGGTACACATTACATGACCTACAATTAAACATAAACATTTTGACATTGATATACACATTTAGTGGTTTACATTGGACATAGACATTTCGATATGGTTTACACATTAACACATGACAATTCATTTATACATAGACAATTTACATTGGTGGTTGGTTTGAGTAAGTGATTTGAGTAACGAGGTGTGTGTAATATGATACAAGCATGGTGGATACGCCGCTGGTACTTCCTATAAATAAGTGTTTGTATGATATTACATGTCGTAGCGTTACTTAAATCATTTCAATATTTGACATATTACGTTTTACATAAACAACTTACTTTCACAAGATATTGATTTCCAAAACAACTTATCTTATACAAACTCATTTTTCTTAGTTATTCATTTAACCTTACATTATTCTCTTATTTATACATATCATTGCTTTTTGAATGATTTACAAAACAAAACAACTTACAAGGTTCATGACTGACTTTTGTTAAACAACTTTTTCTAAACTTATAAGTCATGAATCCTATTTTCACAAATCCTATGTATCTCACAGGCATTTTTATGCTGACGTACCTATTTTCACATGTGTTTTCAGGAGCTTTTGCGTAGGATGATGATCGTGACACTAGGGCGGACCTGTGCCTTAGAGAATAAAAATGAAGATAGACTAGTTTAATTATGTTATGAACTCTTTGTTTCCTGTTTAAGACAATGTAACACTCTTTTTTATTAAATAAAATATAACTTTGTATGCCATGGTTGTGAAACAATAATTCTGTTACAACACCCCCCGACGTTTTTCGCCACGTTTTGTATGTTATACGTGGTCGGGGTGTGACAGAAGAGTTGGTATCAGAGCCAATGGTTATAGGGAATTAGGTTATTAGTAATGCTTTGACCTAGACTATAACCTTTCTAGGACCCTAACACAAGTTATCTTGTGTTTAGATCTTAAAACATGCACATCACCTATCCTTAGGTGATTATCAAAACAAAAACCAAATTTTTCCGAAACGATTTTTGAAAAACAATCTTCTGTTTTTGAATGATTTATTACAAGGTTTTGAACCCTCTGTTGTAAGGTTTTGAACCCTTCCAGTTTAATTTTTGGCCTTGTGCCTTTCAAATTTTCAAAATCTCGCCAAAGTTTTGGGTTCTAAATAGTGTGAACACATGCAAACTGGAAGAGTGAATGCCTGTACCCTGGGTTTTCTGTCTAAGGCTAGAGTGTTCGTACAAATCCACATAATCGGACCAGTCACTCTTACCTGGGAACTCTTGGGGTGAGTGTTCACTTATAGGCGAGCATGTCTTCGCGATACATTATTTTTGACCCATTTACTTTGATTAGTCACTGTGTGTCGTTTGTTTGCTTTGTGATGTGAACAAATAACCACCATCTTTGCCATTATCAATTTTTGCATCATCTCATTCTTTTCACCCAAACATCTCACTCGTTTCCTTTCATGTTTCCTCTTTTAGAATGCCTCCTCGACGCGAAAACCAGATAGCGACTGCCGAACTGGCAGAAATCATTGCACAGCAGATGGCTGCTCAATTCCCAAACCTCTTTGCTCAATGGAACCAAGCCAACAACAACAACAATGCTCCATGCAAATACAAGGATTTTAACTCGGCTAAACCACTCAAGTTTAGTGGTTCTGAAGGAGCGACTGGGCTTCTTCAATGGTTCGAGAGCATTGAGAATACTTTTCGCCACGTGCAGTGTCCTGACAATCGCAAGGTCGAGTTTTCTTCGAGTGTGTTTCAGAATAGGGCTCTAACATGGTGGAACGGGGTTATGAGAGACCGTGGTGCAGAAGTTGCTCTACCACAGACATGGGCTGAACTTAGGGCCCTTATGATGAGGGAGTTCTGTCCTCGTCATGAACAGCGAGCTTTGGAGAAAGAGTTTGATGACTTGAAATAAGACAGTGGCGAGCACAGGGCATAGACTGATAGATTTGAGGAGTTGAGTCTGCTTTGCCCAACAATGGTTACCCCACTCGACAAGGCTATCGAAAGATACATCGACGGCCTACCTGACTCAGTGCAAGACATCATTACTGGTAGTAACCCTGCCACACTCCGTCAGGCGATCGAGTTAGCAGCGACATTGACTGAGTCACAGATTCGGAAGAATAAGTTACATAGGAAGGGTGACAAGGGCAAGAAACAGTCGTCTGACAAGGAAGATAGCAAGAAAGGTCAAAACAAGAATGGAAAGGATTCTGGTTCATCGAAAAGGGCAAGGAAGCGTAAGGCTTCCCAAAACTATGCTGTCACTGCCCAAGCTAACCAGGCAGCTCCCAACCAACCCGCACAGCCTCCAGTGAAGAAGCCCTATTCAGGGAATGCACCTTTGTGCAATAGATGCAACAGTCACCATCAGCCGCAACATCAGTGCCGTTTCTGTAAAAACTATGGGAAGTCGGGTCATCTTGCCAATGTTTGTCGGTTTGCTCAGAATCAGGCAGTTCAGAACCCCGCTCAACAAGTTGCTCAGCCTCCTGCTCAGCAACAAGGTCAAGCTGCACGGCCTCCTTTTCCTCCTGGTTCGTGCTACAATTGTGGGGATCTGACCCACTACAGAAACCAGTGCCCAAGGCTAGCTAACCAGAATCAGAATCAGAATCAGGCTCCGGCTCGAGGTCGAGTCTTCAACATGAATGCTCAAGAGGCACAAGCGGACGATAATGTGGTGAACGGTACGTTCCTTATTAATAATCAGCCTGCATCTGTTCTTTTCGATTCTGGTGCCGACAAGAGTTTTGTGTCATTGTCTTTTGAGCCAATGCTTCGCGTGTCTAGAACGAAACTAGGAAAACCCTTGACAGTAGAAGTTGCTAGTGGTGAACCCATTGTTCTTGATTCTGTTCTACGCAACTGCCAGTTGAACCTCAACGACCATCTTTTTCCTATCAACCTCACGCCTATGCAACTTGGAAGCTTCGACGTCATTGTGGGTATGGACTGGTTATCCAAGCATCACGCATAAGTAGTTTGTTTCGAGAAGATCGTTCGTCGTTCGTGTGCCACTTTCGACAGGCGAGATCCTACAGGTTCAAGGTGAGAAACCGTCTGGTGGTCTCAAGCTCATGTCTTGTTTTAAAGCTCGGAAATATCTGCGAAAGAACTATGTGGCCTTTTTGGCACATGTTACCGCAGATAAAGGCAAAGGTAAGTCTATCCAAGATATTCCCGTTGTTCGGGATTATTCTGAAGTATTCCCTGAAGATTTACCTGGTCTACCTCCAGCACGCCAAGTCCAGTTCCGCATTGACCTCGTACCTGGTGCAAATCCCATTGCCAGAGCTCCATATCGTCTTGCTCCATCTGAGATGCAAGAGTTGTCTGAGCAGCTTCAGGAGCTCTCTGACAAAGGTTTTATACGTCCTAGCTTTTCACCCTGGGGTGCTCCCGTTCTTTTTGTCAAGAAGAAGGATGGATCCTTTAGGATGTGTATCGATTATCGTGAGCTTAACAAGCTTATCATCAAGAATCGATATCCCCTACCTCGCATAGATGATCTCTTTGATCAGTTACAGGGCGCTTCTTATTTTTCGAAGATTGATCTACGTTCTGGGTATCATCAACTTCGGGTGCATGAAGAAGATATTCCCAAGACAGCGTTCCGTACTCGCTATGGGCATTATGAATTCACAGTCATGCCATTCGGTTTGACTAATGCTCCTGCTGTTTTCATGGACTTAATGAATAGGGTCTGCAAACCTTATTTGGATCAGTTCGTCATTGTTTTTATTGACGACATCTTGATTTATTCTAAGACGCGAGCTGATCACGAGCAACATCTTCGTCTTACTCTGGAACTCCTAAAGAAAGAGTAACTTTTCGCCAAATTCTCCAAGTATGAATTCTGGCTTAAAGAAGTTCAATTCTTAGGACATATTATCAACAAACAAGGTATTCATGTGGATCCCTCCAAGATCAGTGCGATTAAGGATTGAGATACGCCTACTACTCCTACTGAAGTTCGTTCTTTCCTTGGTCTAGCGGGTTATTACCGCCGCTTCATTGAAAACTTCTCAAAGATTGCAGTTCCTCTAACTGCTCTAACTCAGAAGAACAAACCCTTTGATTGGGGATTCAAGCAAGAGGAAGCTTTTCAACACTTGAAGCAGAAACTTTGTGACGCGCCTGTTCTAACTTTGCTTGAGGGCAATGATGATTTCGTCGTTTATTGTGATGCATCTAAATTGGGTCTTGGCTGTGTTCTGATGCAAAGGAACAAAGTCATAGCATATGCATCGAGGCAGTTGAAGATACATGAGAAGAACTACACCACTCATGATCTTGAGTTGGGTGCAGTTGTTTTCGCTCTAAAGATCTGGAGACACTATTTGTACGGTACAAAATGTATGGTTTTCACGGACCACAAAAGTCTTCAGCATATCTTCAACCAGAAAGAACTCAACATGAGGCAACGACGTTGGGTCGAGCTTCTAAACGACTATGACTGTGAAATTCGCTACCATCCTGGTAAGGCGAATGTCGTAGCCAATGCATTGAGTCGTAAGGAACGTACTAAGCTTCATTGTGTTCGTGTTCAATCTGTTATTCAAGCTCGATCCGATATCCAAGCACGCATTTCTCAGGCTCAACAATCTTGTGTTTCACAAGGTTTAATGGATAAGGAATTTCCCTATCACATAACACCTGATCTGGAACTGAAGGACAATGGATCGTATTACTTCATGGACCGTTTGTGGGTCCCAAGCCAAGATAACCTTCGCACCTTGCTTATGGATGAAGCCCATAAGTCTCGTTATTCTGTTCATCCTGGCTCAGAAAAGATGTATAAGGATCTTCGTATTCAGTATTGGTGGCCTGGTATGAAGAAAGACATTGCCTTATACGTATCAAAATGCCTTACTTGTCTAAAGGTTAAGGCTGAACATCAGCGTCCTTCGGGTTTATTGGTGCAACCTGAGATCCCGGTTTGGAAATGGGAAAACATTACTATGGATCTTGTTACCAAACTTCCACGCACAAAGAAAGGTCATGATGCCATCTGGGTAGTCGTTGATCGTCTTACTAAGTCAGCGCATTTCTTGCCAATCCGTGAGGATTTTTCTGCTGACAAACTTGCTAAAATCTATGTGGATGAAATTGTAGCTCGACATGGTGTTCCTTTGAACATCATTTCTGACAGAGATGCTCGTTTCACTTCTCATTTTTGGAGAACCATGCAATCTGCTATGGGGACCCAACTTAATCTGAGCACAGCTTATCATCCGCAAACGGATGGTCAATCTGAGAGAACAATCCAGACTCTGGAGGATATGCTTAGAGCTTGTGTGATCGATTTTGGTGGTAGTTGGGATTCACATCTTCCGTTGATTGAATTCTCCTACAACAACAGTTATCACTCCAGCATCAACATGGCTCCTTTCGAGGCTCTCTATGGTCGAAAATGTCGTTCACCAGTCTGCTGGAATGAGATCGGCGAGGCTCAGCTTACTGGACCTGCCCTCATTTTAGAGACAACAGACAAGGTTAAGAAAGTTCGTGATAACCTTCAGACAGCTAGAAGCCGTCAAAAGAGTTACGCGGACCCAAAACGCAAGCCCTTGGAATTTCAAGTCGGTGATCGAGTATTACTTAAGGTCTCACCTTGGAAAGGTGTGATCAGATTTGGAAAGAAAGGAAAACTTGCACCTAGATACGTTGGACCATTCAAGATCGTCGAAAGAATCGGTAAGGTAGCCTACAGACTTGAGTTACCTCCTGAACTTGGAAATGTTCATCCAACCTTTCACGTGTCCAATCTCAAGAGGTGTTTAGCTGATGAGAACCTCCACATACCGCTTGACGAAATTCATGTTGACAAAACACTGAAATTTGTTGAGAAGCCAGTGGAAATCATGGAACGTGAAGTCAAGTGGCTTAAATGCAAGCGCATTCCTTTGGTCAAAGTTCGCTGGGAAGCTAAACGTGGACCCGAGTTTACTTGGGAACGCGAAGATCAAATGAAGGCGAAATATCCGCATCTTTTCCCACGAGTTTCCTCTAAATAAATTTCGGGACGAAATTTCCACAAGTAGGGGAGACTGTAACATCTGTGCTTGTAATCATTGTGAACAGTTCAATTATCAATAAAACAATGTTATTTGATCCCAATGTTTGTTTGGTTGTGTTTTATATTTTTCATGTTTTGACTTTTATTCAATTTCAAACTCTATATCGCTTTCTAGAGAGTTATATGCAAACTGATGCGTAAACGTAATCAGTTTAATGCGAAAAATACTCCGGAACATCAAAATATACTTAACATACCTTAAATAACCTTTACATAACTTAGAAATAAGTTTTGAAGGCTTTGGTATGGCAAAAACAAGTTAATTCGCTTACAGGGACTAAACTTGACAAACTGCGAAAGTATGCCAATTTGAACTGTAACAAACATTCCAGAACATGACCATAAGTTAAACATACCATAAATATCCTTTACATAGCTTAGAAATAGGCTTTGAGGGGTTCGGTGTGCTAAAATAAACTTTTGGGTCATCCAGGGACTAAAAGTGCCAAAAAGTGCACAAGTTTGCAGTTTCGCGCATAACTTACGTTCTGAATACATCCGGACATCCAAAAATTTATGTAAGCACTAAAACATTTTATTTTAGTGATTGGCATAAGAAAAATCCATCCGTCGCGTCATTTGGATCGTTTTTCGCGCTTATGCGCATTCCGTCGTAATTAAGCGAACATCGCGATCGTACGACCAAACAAACTGACATCCGACATATTTTTGAGCATGTTTCATGTCCACAATGTTTAGGCATCATTTTAGGGCCTTAAATTTGGCTTAACGGGCCTTAAACGTGTCGGAAAAGGCTTTAAAACACAACAGGGACCAAAACTGTCATTTCTGAAAGTTGGTTTCTGACCAGTCAGGCCAGGCGGCCCGCGTAAGGTTAGTGTGTCATCTTACACGGCCCGCGTCAGGCTCCCAGATCAGATAAGATCAATTAATCAGCAGATTACAGCTGTTAAACTCCCAACCACACACCCACACTTGCCCTTTCAGTTCATGAGGGGCCATTTTTAGTCACCACAACATTCCAATAAGTGTACGCCTTAGATTCGATCACGGTTTCCAAGAAACGATCCTAACGGTTCGGGAAATCCTATAAATACCCACATCCCCCAACTTCAAAACCCACTAGAATCTGATTTGAGAAGCTCTAAGTTGAAACCTTTGTTTCATACCTGAGCTACTTGAATCAAGATTAGCATTCGGGGACCCTTCGTAAGTATTCCTTCGTTCTTTTATTGCTTTTCGAGTCCGAAAGTCAAACTTTGTTTGACTTTCTGCGTTGACCAGTTTATGGTCAATGCGAAGTTCGTTTGAACTTCGCAACGTGATTGTAATCACGATGGTTATAGTCCCTTGTGACTATGCCTACTGATTACCACGTTGTCTAGGGTCGTAAGGGGAAGCGATCTAATAAATCGCTTATACCTTCGAACCCGACCCATTTGGTCGATCATTAGGATCCGACCAAACACATTAGGTGACCATAGTATATAGGGAATAACCTTCCGAGGTTATACCTTATGGTCGCTTCGTTTAAGTAGTTGTATGATAGGTAGTTTATATGCCTTAGGTAAATTACCAAAATACCCCTTTGATGCCAAAATTCATTTTAAACATATGTAACATAACTTTTGACATCTAAACTGATTTGGTAACAATATTAGATATGTTAAGGCATATTTTACTTGTCATAGGACTAGTTAGGCGTTCCGAACGCGTTTCACGCGAACGACGCGTTAAAGTAGCATAATGCTACCTAAACGGGTCGTAATGGGTCGTAAGCACTTATGTTAGGTTTCATTCAGTATGTAGGCTTTGTTAAACCATATTACACGAGTCTCCATACTCGTTTGGCTTACGAACCCTCATTCTATCCGATCCTCCGATTTAGGTCCGGTTTATTAACATAGTTACCTATATTAGGTGCCGTTTGATTCCGAGATCTCTAGCATTGCTTGCTGGTTATCTTAGGACTTCTGAGCAATCTCAAGTGAGTACATAGACCCCTCTTTTACTGTTTTCCAAACTGTTTTGGGGTGAAACACATGTGCCTACTTGTTACTTTCGTGCTTTCCTGCTTTCCTGCTTTCACATCATATACTTGCTATGTTCATTAGTACATTTATAGTACATGATTTCATTGTGTTCATGCTATGTATGTCCATTGTGTGCATACTTAGTACATTGTTTTACATTACATTTCCTGCTATGTATGTCCATTGTGTGCATACTTAGTACATTGTTTCACATTACATTTCATGCTATGTATGCCCATTGTGTGCATACTTAGTACAGTTGTTTTCATCACATGTTTACATTTTGGTATGACATTTGGGTTGTTTAAAATGGAACAATACATTCATTAACATTAGCTACGCCGTTCGTTAGTAGGTAGTGGTACCATAGGAATTGACAACTCCCGTTCCGGACATCCTGGGTAGGTTTGGATGAAAGGAATGACCGAATTCGATACACATAACTTAGATAAACCTTTAATTTGTTTAAGGGTTTATCGCCACAGTCTCAAGGCTTGGATGTATGCATTTTCACAATACCGCATAAATGTTTGTATCAGTATAGCATGCATTTGTTCCACAAAACATAACTTTGATTTAAACCATGTTTTACTTCAATACCTTGTTTTTGTGCATTTCACATATGGTGTAGTTGATATATTTCACTTACCATACATGATATTTTTGGGTACACATTACATGACCTACAATTAAACATAAACATTTTGACATTGATATACACATTTAGTGGTTTACATTGGACATAGACATTTCGATATGGTTTACACATTAACACATGACAATTCATTTATACATAGACAATTTACATTGGTGGTTGGTTTGAGTAAGTGATTTGAGTAACGAGGCGTGTGTAATATGATACAAGCATGGTGGATACGCCGCTGGTACTTCATATAAATAAGTGTTTGTATGATATTACATGTCGTAGCGTTACTTAAATCATTTCAATATTTGACATATTACGTTTTACATAAACAACTTACTTCACAAGATATTGAGTTACAAAACAACTTATCTTATACAAACTCATTTTTCTTAGTTATTCATTTAACCTTACATTATTCTCTTATTTATACATATCATTGCTTTTTGAATGATTTACAAAACAAAACAACTTACAAGGTTCATGACTGACTTTTGTTAAACAACTTTTTCTAAACTTATAAGTCATGAATCCTATTTTCACAAATCCTATGTATCTCACAGGCATTTTTATGCTGACGTACCTATTTTCACATGTGTTTTCAGGAGCTTTTCCGTAGGATGATGATCGTGACACTAGGGCGGACCTGTGCCTTAGAGAATAAAAATGAAGATAGACTAGTTTAATTATGTTATGAACTCTTTGTTTCCTGTTTAAGACAATGTAACACTCTTGTTTATTAAATAAAATATAACTTTGTATGCCATGGTTGTGAAACAATAATTCTGTTACAACACTCCCCGACGTTTTCCGCCACGTTTTGTATGTTATACGTGGTCGGGGTGTGACATGAAATGTTGACCTTCATGGATGCATCCTCATGATTTCAGCAGATTCAAATGGAGCCTTCTGACCAGGAGGATACTACCTTCATGACACCAACAGGTATTTATTGTTATACGGCTATGCCTTTTGGTTTAAAAAATGCAGGTGCAACATACCAGAGATTGGTAAACATGATGTTCAAAGACAAGCTGGGGGACACCATGGAAGTATACATTGACGATATGGTGGTAAAATCAAAGAAAGCTCAGGATCATCTCCAGGATATTAAAGGAGCATTTGATATCCTGGATCAATATAACATGAAGCTAAATCCTGCTAAGTGTCATTTCGGAGTGGGGGCAGGAAAATTTCTAGGATATATGGTGACCAAAAGAGGAATAGAGGCGAGCCCGGAGCAGATTAAAGCCATCTTGGATATTAAATCACCCTCAAATATGAAGGATGTTCAACGATTAACGGGGCGAGTGGCACCTGTTTTGGTCAAAAATTACCGAAGCAATTTAGTGATCAAATTAGTAATGTGAGGTAGTGTGCTAGAAAGTGTATAAAAAATATACTTGTTGAGTTATTTAGAAAATCAGTATTCAGGATACGGATCAGGATATTGAGCTGTATCTATGATCAAACAATGAGCAAACAATGAGCAAAAAGTAAAGGAAATGACACGAGATGTACGAGGAAAGCCCTTGATCAATTTAGATCGCCGGCATAAAACCTCGGGAGCTGACAATCGCAGCTGCCTTGTTCTTCTTATTGCTTTAAACTTCAGGATACAGTGCAGGATATAGACCAGATCGCTAAGTGTTACAATGCCTTTGTATGTAAGTGAGAATTTGCTCGAGAGCAAGTGTTAGAGTGTAGCGAGTGTGATTGTGATGTCCTATTTGATCTGGTATACCCACCTATTTATAGTAATGAATTACAAACAATAATCCCTACAAATATGGGGTACTCCGAATATTCCATTATGAACGTTATTGACCGAGTAATACGGCTTCAACGTCTTCATTTGAACGACTTGGACCGAGTCTTCCGCGGAATGAGTCTTATGAACGTTGCCAGCTTCCAACCCACGTACCTGCACATAATCCATTAGTAATCCTGAGGATACCGTTCAGGATATTACCAATATCCTGAACCAGCATCCCGGATGTAAACAGATACTACATAACCAAGATACAAACCAAGATATTTTCCAGGATATAGGGGTTCAGAATTTCACCCATAACAATTGTCCCTAAAAATGTTACCGTTTGATATCCTGCACTAACGGTTACATTTTTCACGGTGGCCGAGGTGATTAAGAGATAAGACCATTGATGTGACAGCTTTCAACCACCCGGCCTATATTTACTCATCATGCCCTATATCTTCTCATCCTCTTCTTCTTTTTTAACCACAATCGACAAGAAAAAGGTAATATTCTCTCCCTCATCTTCATATTCATCTTTTATCTTTCTCCGGCGAGAATTCAGGCGACCAAATGCCTAGGCAAACGAGGTCCAGTTCAGGCGACTCGGCTCCCACATTCATCCAACAGAATCTTCTCCAAGAACCGGAGAATGAAACATGCACCTTTGACAGTGCTCATCTGTCGGCCTTGAAATCCTCCGGTATCTTTCCGGAAGGAACTATTTTCCGACCTTTTGATAGAGAAATCCGGTCGGATATGGTTTCCAACGAGTGGATTTGTTTCAATGCTTTCCCCTTCACCTTAGGGTTACGATTCCCCTTTCCGGACTTCATCACCGAGTTTTTTAATATCACCAAAATTTCTTTCAGCCAAACCATGCCAATGCTCTGGCGTGTTTTGTCTGTTCTTGACCAAATCAAGAGAAACCACATACCTGACCTTTCTGTCCACGATCTCCCTTTAGCCTACAAGCTTAGATGCCATGGCTCATCTAGATTCCTATTTTATTCTACCTCTGGTGATCCATTGATACTTCGTGCCACCAGGAACGAGGATGGTTGGCAATCCAAGTTTTTCTTCGTAAAAAGGGATTCAATCCTTGGTGGAACGGATTATCCGATGAGATGGTTAAGAAAGGGTAGGACTTAGGGTTTAAGAATGATCCTGTCTCTTATCCTGTCTCATATCCTCAGCTAATGAATTTTATTTCTTCTGTTTTTGTATGCAGCTGATTTCAGAAAGATTGCACCTCCCCTCGGTGATTCTCAAAAAAGAATAGACGCCATCAGACTCCTTTCAGAGGCAGAGAGAAGCGTCAACCCATCTCCACCAACTCCAAGTCCTCTTTCAAGCGCAAACATGTCTGGTAAGGATCCTGCAAGATATCCTGTACATACGTGTTTTTATTTGATATTTTTAGGAGAGATTTAGAATTTTACTCCCTGTGTGCAGATTCCAGCAAAGTTCCAGTCTATCTAGACCTTGACGAACTCGACAGCTACCCAACTCCAGCCACAGTCAAGAAGGAAACCCCTGCTGCTACCAGCTCCAAGCCACTCCCGGCTCCCAAGGCCAATCCAAGAACTCGAGCTTCCACAGCAAAAAAGAGGAAAGGTCTTGAAGTCACTACTCCAGGTTCAGAAGGGTTCTCTTATGATGAACTCAGTTTCTCTGATTCCTTAGAGCCAATGACATCCTTCCTCAACAAGGTAATATCCTGACGCATATCCTTCATGTATATCCTGCACATATATCCTACACGTATATCCTAACAGGATATCCTGGTAGGATATCTTGGTCAACATATATTCTAACTTATACCTGTAATTGATGTGCAGGGCCTCCAGCATTTACTCCACTTGTACAATGATGCTTGTGGTACTGTGGCACTCCATGAAGCCAGGATCAAACAGCTTGAAAGCACCGTCGCTGACCAAGGTGCCATTGCTGAAGCGAAGACCCGGCACTACGAAAGCCTGCTGAAGAAGGTCACCCAAGATGCCGATCTCAAGGTTGCTACCACCCAAATGGATCACGAGCAGGCCATGGTTTCCTTCCGGGAGGGAATCAAGGCTTCTGCTATCGTCTCCCTGCTACAAGCACGCATCAAGATGGCCTACGAGGCCAAGGAGACAGGCCTTGTGTGTCCATCCTGGCCAGTTGAATCCTGGGTGGCCAAGCTAAAAGAGCTTGGAGGCAAGGCTGTGCCGCTTCCTGCTGAAGCTGGTGAGTCTTCTAAGTCAGCAGAGGTGGTGGTCCAGGCTGGAGACAAGAAGGATGCTGGAGCGGATGCTGGGGTGGATGCTGGTGAGGATACTGCTCAGGATGCTGGTGCTGGGAAATCTGAGAAAGTTGGAGAAGATGCCGCTATGTGAGGGCATTCAGGTGGGCGATGATGGATACACGTGCCAAGGTCGGAGCCCACCTTTTTAAATTTGAATGTTGGTCTGTAATCCCTTAAACAATTTACTTTTCTGCACTTTACTTTTCTGCACCTGAACAATTTACATTTCCTGCATATCTTTTGAACAATACAACAGTTGAAGGTGGATGGGTCTCGGTTTGAGATGAATCCTTCAACTGTTGGGTAAATATGGTAATGAACTATAGTGCTCTTAGTGGATGGGCCTTGTTTTGAGGTGAAACTAAGAGCACATCTTTTGGTATGTTAATAATATAACTACTCTTTTGACTTTATTATTATTGTCATTAACATACAAATTTTACTTGTGAAAATTATTTGGTCTGAACATTCTTAGGAACATATATTATAAATGAATCCTGGAAGATATCCTGAAAGATATCTTGATCAGGATATTGAAATACAACCTATAAATCGTCCAAATAAAAAGGAGAGATCATACCAGAGATTCTTAGAGAATCAATTTCAATCCTCCATTATAAGTTTGTCCCCAGTGCATACTTATAAACTTGGATCCATCCTTTGAATAGTATAATGTATGTCCCTTGTGTTTGCCAAAAACACAAATGTATTTATATTTTAACTCAAATGAATACTGAATACCCCAGGGCAAAACCCATGATATCCTGAAATGAATCCTTAGCATACTTGGGATAAACCCTTAATATCCTGGGGATAAACCCTGATATCTGGGGATAAACCCTAAATTTCATGCGCTACAGGCGAGAGTGTATAAACTCCAATTCTTAGAAAGGTGAAAACCTTTAAACCTTAGAGAGTATGAAAATACTCTTTCGTGAGAGAGGGTGATCAATCCTCATATACCTTCAGGATCCAGGATATAGCCAACAGTAATGAAATTTTCAGCCACTTTTACATGAACTGGTCCCGCTACCTTGAACTATACCTAGATAACTTGCGCTCCAGGCGAGGTGTTTAAACCCAATTCGAAAGAAAGGTGAATACCTTTAAACCTTTGAAGGGAGCAGGATCCCTTAAACGTGAGAGAGGGGGCCAATCCTCTAATCTTTCGACTTATCCTAAGCATATATCCTGGAGCTATATCCTGAAACATATCCTGCAAAACAATTGTAAACTAAGGTGGGTGTTAGCTTGGCTAACACCCCTCCGATGCTTAAGTCAGTATTGGGTTCAAGACAATAAACAAATATATTTAAAAATAGAACACATACCATTCCGAGATAGAAAATAAATTCTACTCTTACTTGAAATAGAGCTTCAAATGTATTGCATTCCAGGATCTTGGCAGCATATCCCCTTCCATATTCCTGAGTCGATATGCTCCTTTCCCTGCTTCTGACTCGACTTCATAAGGTCCTTCCCATTTCAGAGCTAGCTTGCCATCGGCAGGATTAGTGGTATTTTGAAAAGCCTTTCTTAGCACCCAATCACCAACTCGAAATCTTCTAGTCCTTATGTTCTTATTATATACTCTGGATATTCTTTGTTGATATGCTGCTATCCTTAGCCTTGCTGCATCTCTTTTTTCGTCTATAGTATCCAAATCTTGAAATAAGGCTTCAGGATTCTGCTCAGGATCCTGTAGAATTGATCTTGCAGTAGGTATCGTCATTTCTGTTGGAATCACTGCTTCCGCTCCAAATACCAGGGAAAACGGGGTTTGGCCGGTTGCATTCTTTACCGTCGTCCTATCAGCCCACAAAACAAAGGGTAACTCTTCCGCCCATCTTCCTTTTTTGGCTCCAAGCCTCTTCTTTAAGTTATTGACTATTATCTTGTTTGAGGATTCAGCTTGCCCATTCGCTTGAGGATGTACCGGAGTAGATGTGATCATTTTGATTCCCCAACTTTTGCAAAAGTCAGTGGTCCTTTTGCTTATAAACTGGGACCCATTATCACAAATGATCTCAGCTAGTACCCCAAACCTAGTCAGGATATTCCTCTTTATGAAGGATACTACTTCTTGGTCTCTAACTTGAACAAATGCTTCAGCCTCAACCCACTTGGAGAAATAATCCGTCATTGCTAACATAAAGACTTTTCCTCCCGGAGCTTTTGGTAATTTTCCTACTATATCCATCCCCCATTTCATGAATGGCCAAGGGGAAACTACAGGATATAATGGTTCAGCTGGTTGATGTAGTATGTTACTATGTCTTTGACATGCATCACATCTTCGAGCATATTCCGCAGCATCTTTCCTCATCGTTGGCCAATAATATCTTGTCCTTAATACTTTCGAGAACAATGATCTGCCCCCGGTGTGATTACCACAATCCCCTTCATGTATATCCTGAAGTACTTCTTTGGCTTCAGGATCCTCCAAGCACCTCAAGTATGGTCCTGCAAGAGATTTCTTGTATAAAATATTATTTATAATAGTGAATCGTGATACCTTCATCCTAAATGCCTTAGGATTTTCATTTCCAGGGATGTGTCCTTCTTTGAGATATCTCACAATTGGAGCCGTCCAGGATTTAGGATCCTGTTCAGGATATTCCATTTCAGGATCCCGAATACCCACTACTTCTTTATCCTGAGGATTCGTTGCAGGATATAAGACCTGTAATATTGGTATTTGGGTCCCTTCGGGTATCCTGATTGATGATCCCAAATTTGCTAAGGTATCTGCTTCAGCATTATCCTCCCTTGGTACCTGTTCAAGTGTAAAAACATCGAAATATCCTGCTAATTTTTTGAGAATATCAAGATATTCAATCAATTTCTCACCCTTAACTGCATATGATCCATTAAAATGGTTAGTAATTAATAAAGAGTCAACATATACTTGTAAATTTTTGATACCCATGTTCTTAGCCAACTCTAATCCTGCAATTAAAGCCTCATATTCTGCTTCATTATTGGTAGCAGGAAATTCACACCTAATAGCCTGGGGTAATATGTCCCCCTGTGGCGATTTTAGTACTATTCCTAATCCTACTCCTCTTACATTAGATGCACCATCAGTATATAATGTCCAGGATCCTGAGGATTCTCCTAACTGTTGAACTTCCAGGTCTACCTCATCATGAATGTCACTACTAAAATCAGCCACAAAGTCAGCTAAAGCCTGAGACTTTATGGCATTCCTAGGTTCATATACTAAATCATAAGTACTCAACTTTACTGACCACTTGGCCATCCTGCCTGACATCTCTGGTTTCCTAAGCACATTTTTAACAGGATAATTTGTTTTAACATGAATCCTATGTGTCTCAAAGTAGTGTCTAAGTTTCGTTGATGCCATGACTAATGCTAGTATCAATTTTTATAAATGAGAGTACCTAGTCTCAGCATCTAACAAACTTTTACTAACATAATAAACAGGATATTGCTGACCTTCATGGTCTTTTATAAGAACGGCACTTACAGCATTCCCTGATACAGCAAGATATAGGTGTTTTGGTAAAAAATTACCTAAGCAATTTAGTGATCAAATTAGTAATGTGAGGTAGTGTGCTAAAAAGTTTATAAGAAATGTGCTTGTTGAGTTATTTAGGAAATCAGTATTCAGGATACGGCTCAGGATTTGCGATCAAACAGTGAGTAAATAATAAGCAAAAAGTAAAGGAAACGACACGAGATGTACGAGGAAAGCCCTTGATCAATCTAGATCGCCGGCATAAAACCTCGGGAGCTGACAATCGCAGCTGCCTTGTTCTTCTTATTGCTTTAAACTTCAGGATACAGTGCAGGATATCAACCAGATCACTAAGTGTTACAATGAATTCGTGTGAGAGTACAATTTGCGAGAGAGCAAGTGTTGGTGTGTAGTGAGTGTGATTGCAGTGAATTTGTTGTGTCCTATTCGATCTGGTGTTCCTCCTATTTATAGTAACGAAACACAAACAAATATCCCTATAAACATGGGATGCTTCGAATATTCCATCACGAACGTTGTAGACCGAGTAATAAGGCTTCAACGTCTTTCCTTGAACGGTTTGGACCGAGTCTTCCGCAGAACAAGTCTTTGTGAACGTTGCTAGCTTCCAGCCCACGTACCTGCACATAATCCGTTAGTGATCCTGAGGATACCATTCAGGATGTTACCAATACCCTGAATCTGCACCCCGGATATGAACAGATATTATTTAATCAAGATATAAGCCAAGATATTTCTCAGGATATGAGCTCAGAAATTAGCCCACAACAATTGTCCCCAAAAATGTTACCGTTTAGTATCCTCATTACTAACGGTTACATTTTTTACGCAAACCGAGGCAATTAAGAGATAAGACCTGTGATGTGACCGTTTGCAACTACCCAGCCTATATCTACTCATCATGCCCTATATCTTCTCATCCTCATCCCTTTTTTAATCATAATCGACAAGGAAAAGGTACATTTTCTCTCTATCTTTCATATTTATCTTCATCTTTTCTCTCCGGCGAAAAATTCAGGAGATCCAATGCCGCGCCAAACAAGATCTAGTTCAGGTGACTCGGCCCCTGCATTCTACCAACAAAACCTTCTCCAAGAACCGGAGAAGGAAGCATGTACCTTTGATAGTGCCCACCTGTCAGCCTTAAAATCCTCCGGTATCTTCCCGGAAGGAACCGTATTCAGACCGTTTGACCGTGAAATCCGGTCAGATATGGTCTCCAACGAGTGGATATGCTTTAGCGCTTTCCCTTTTACCCTAGGGCTACGATTCCCCTTTCCGGACTTCATCACCGAATTCTTTAAGATCACAAAAATCTCTTTTAGCCAAACAATGCCAATGCTCTGGCGTGTTTTATCCGTTCTTGATCAGATCAAGAGAAACCACATTCCTGATCTTTCCATCCATGATCTCCCCCTGGCTTACAAGCTTAGATGCCACGGATCATGTAGATTTCTGTTTTATTCTACTTCCGGTGACCCATTGATACTTCGTGCCACCAGGAACGAGGATGGTTGGCAATCCAAGTTTTTCTTTGTAAAAAGGGACTCAATCCCTGGTGGGACGGAATATCCGGTACAATGGTTGAGAAAGGGTAGGATTTAGGGTTTAAGAATGATCCTGTTGCTTATCCTGTTCCATATCCTGAACTAATTTATCTTCTCTATTGTGCAGCTGATTTCAGGAAGATTGCTCCTCCTCTTGCTAATTCCCAAGAAAGAATAGACGCCATTAGACTTCTCCCAGAAGCAGAAAGAAGTTTCAACCCTTCTCCACCAACTCCAAGTCCTCTTTCAAGTGCCAACATGTCTGGTAAGGATCCTGCAAGATATCCTGCACACATATGCTTCTTATCTGTTATTTATAGGAGGGATATAGAATTTACTCCCTGTGTGCAGATTCCAGCAAAGTCCCAGTCTATCTTGACCTGGATGAACTTGACAGCTATCCAACTCCAGCCATAGTTAAGAAGGAGACTCCTGCTACCACCAGCTCTAAGCCACTCCCGGCTCCCAAAGCCAATCCAAGAACCCGTGCTTCCGCAGCGAAAAAGAGAAAGGGCCTTGAGGTCAGCACTCCAGGCTCAGAAGGGTTCTCCTATGATGAACTCAGCTTCTCCGACTCCTTAGAGCCAATGACATCCTTCCTCAACAAGGTAATATCCTGACGCATATCCTTCATGTATATCCTGCACATATATCCTGCACGTATATCCTAACAGGATATCCTGGTAGGATGTCTTAGTCAGCATACATTCTAACCTCATACCTGTGATCAATGTACAGGGCCTCCAGCATTTGCTCCACTTGTACAATGACGCTTGTGGTACTGTGGCACTTCATGAAGCCAGGATCAAGCAGCTCGAGAGCACCGTTGCTGACCAAGGTGCTATTGCCGAAGCAAAGAGCCGGCACTATAAAAGCTTGCTAAAGAAGGTCACCCAAGATGCTGAGGTCAAATTTGCCAGCGTTCAAATGGACCATGATCAGGCCTTGATCAGCTTTCGAGAGGGAATCAAGGCTTCTGCTATCGTCTCCCTGCTACAAGCACGCATCAAAATGGCCTATGAGGCCAAGGAGACCGGCCTTGTTTGTCCATCTTGGCCAGTCGAATCCTGGGTGGCTAAATTGAAGGAGCTCGGAGGCAAAGCTGTGCCACTTCCTGCTGAAGCCGGCGAGTCTTCCAAGTCAACGGAGGCGGTGGTCCAAGCTGGAGAGAAGAAGGATGCTGGAGGTGATGCTGAAATGGACATTGGTCAGGATGCTGCGCAGGATGCTGGTCAAGATGCTGGAGCGGAGAAGTCTGAGAAGGTTGGAGGTGATGCCGCTATGTGAGGGCACCTAGGTGGGCAATGACGGATATACGTGCCAAGGCCAGAGCCCACCTTTTTGAATTTGAATGTTGGTTTGCAGTTCCACAAACAATTTACTTTTCTGCATTTTACTTTTCCGTACCTGAACAATTTATATTTCCTGCATGCTTTTTGAACAATACAACAGTTGAAGGTGGATGGGTCTCGGTTTGAGATGAAGCCCTCAACTGTTGGGTAAATATGGTTATGAACTACTAGTGTTCTTAGTGGTGAAACTAAGAGCACATCTTTTGGTATGTTAATAATATAACTACTTTCTTGACTTTATTGTTATTGTCACACAAATTTTACTTGTGAAAACCGTCTGGTTTGAACATTCTTAGGAACACATATCATAAATGTATCCTGGGAGATA
Source organism: Helianthus tuberosus (assembly GCA_030545235.1). NCBI lineage: Eukaryota > Viridiplantae > Streptophyta > Magnoliopsida > Asterales > Asteraceae > Helianthus > Helianthus tuberosus. The sequence continues at coordinate 53,156 of JARYGA010037954.1, forward strand.
TCCTGAAAGATATCTTAAAAGGGATATTGAAATATAATCTATAAGTTGTCCAAACAAAAAGGAGAGATCATACCAGAGATTCTTAGAGAATCAGTTCCAATCCTTTATCATAAATTTGTCCCCAGTGCATACTTATAAACTTGGATCCATCCTTTGAATTAGAATAATGTGTGTCCCCTGCGTTTGACAAAGACACAAATGTATTTACCTTTTGACTCGAATGAATTCCGAATGCCCAAGGGCAGAACCCCTGATATCCTGAAAAGAATCCTTAGCATATCGGGGATAAACCCTCATATCTGGGGATAAACCCTGAATTTCATGCGCTACAGGCGAGAGTGTATAAACTCCTACACTTAGAAAGGTGAAAACCTTTAAACCTTTGAGAGTATGAAAATACTCTTTCGTGAGAGAGGGTGATCAATCCTCATATACCTTTAGAATCCAGGATATAGCCAACAGTAACGAAATTGTCAGCCACTTTTACATGAACTGGTCCCGCTACCTTGAACTACACCTAGATAACTTGCGCTCCAGGCGAGGTGTTTAAACCCAATTCGAAAGAAAGGTGAATACCTTTAAACCTTTGAAGGGATCAGGATCCCTTAAACGTGAGAGAGGGGGCCAATCCTCTAATCTTTCGACTTATCCTGAGTATATATCCTGGAGCTATATCCTGAAACATATCCTGCAAAACAATTCTAAACTAAGGTGGGTGTTAGCTTGGCTAACACCCCTCCGATGCTTAAGTCAGTATTGGGTTCAAGATAATAAACAAATATATTTTAAAGAGCTAGAACACATACCATTCCGAGATAGAAAATAAATTCTACTCTTACTTGAAATAGAGCTTCAAATGTATTGCATTCCAGGATCTTGGTAGCATATCTCCTTCCACATTCCTGAGTCGATATGCTCCTTTCCCTGCTTCTGACTCGACTTCATAAGGTCCTTTCCATTTCGGAGCTAGCTTGCCATCGGCAGGATTAGTGGTATTTTGAAAAGCCTTTCTCAGCACCCAATCACCAACTCGAAATCTTCTAGTCCTTATGTTCTTATTATATGCTCTGGATATTCTTTGTTGATATGCTGCTATCCTCAGCCTTGCTGCATCTCTTTTTTCATCTATAGTGTCCAAATCCTGACATAAGACTTCAGGATTCTGTTCAGGATCCTGTAGCATAGATCTTGCAGTAGGTATCGTCATTTCTGTTGGAATCATCGCCTCTGCTCCAAATACCAAGGAAAACGGGGTTTGGCCAGTTGCATTCTTCACCGTTGTCCTATCAGCCCACAAAACAAAGGGTAACTCTTCCGCCCATCTTCCTTTTTTGGCTCCAAGTCTCTTCTTTAAGTTATTGACTATTATCTTGTTCGAGGATTCGGCTTGTCCGTTCGCTTGAGGATGTACCGGAGTAGATGTGATCATTTTGATTCCCCAACTCTTGCAAAAGTCAGTAGTCCTTTTGCTTATAAACTGGGACCCATTATCACAAATGATCTCAGCTGGTACTCCAAACCTAGTCAGGATATTCCTCTTTATGAAGGATACTACTTCTTGGTCTCTTACTTGAACGAATGCTTCAGCCTCGACCCATTTAGAGAAATAATCCGTCATTGCTAACATAAATACTTTTCCTCCCGGAGCTTTTGGTAACTTCCCTACTATATCCATCCCCCACTTCATGAATGGCCAAGGGGAAACTACAGGATATAGTGGTTCAGCTGGTTGATGTAGTATGTTACTATGCCTTTGACATGCATCACATCTTCGAGCATATTCTGCAGCATCTTTTCTCATTGTTGGCCAAAAGTATCCTGTCCTCAATACTTTCAAGAATAACGATCTGCCCCCAGTGTGATTACCACAGTCCCCTTCATGTATATCCTGAAGTACTTCTTTGGCTTCATGATCCTCCAAGTACCTTAAATATGGTCCTGCAAGAGATTTCTTGTATAGAATATTATTTATAATAGTGAATCGTGATACCTTCATCCTAAATGCCTTAGGATTTTCATTTTCGGGGATGTGTCCATCTTTAAGATATTTCATAATTGGAGTTGTCCAGGATTTAGGATCCTGTTCAGGATATTCCACTCCAGGATCCCGAATATCCGCTACTTCTTTACCCTGAGGATTAGTTGCAGGATATAAGACATGTATTATTGGTACTTGGGTCCCTTCCGGTATCCTGATTGATGATCCCAGATTTGCTAAGGCATCCGCTTCAGCATTATCCTCTCTTGGTACCTGTTCAAGTGTAAAAACATCGAAATATCCTGCTAATTTTTTGAGAATATCAAGATATTCAGTCAATTTCTCACCCTTAACTGCATATGATCCATTAAAATGGTTAGTAATTAACAAAGAGTCAACATATGCTTGTAAATTTTTTATACTCATACTCTTAGCCAATTCTAATCCTGCAATTAAAGCTTCATATTCTGCCTCATTATTGGTAGCAGGAAATTCACACCTAATAGCCTGGGGTAATATGTCCCCCTGTGGCGATTTTAGTAGTATTCCCAATCCTACTCCTCTTATATTAGATGCACCATCAGTATATAATGTCCAGGATCCTGAGGATTCTCCTAACTGTTGAACTTCTAGGTCTACCTCATCCTGAATGTCACTACTAAAATCAGCCACAAAGTCAGCTAAAGCCTGAGACTTTATGGCATTCCTAGGTTCATATACTAAATCATAGGCACTTAACTTTACCGACCACTTAGCCATCCTGCCTGACATCTCTGGTTTTCTAAGCACATTCTTGACAGGATAATTTGTTTTAACATGAATCCTATGTGTCTCAAAGTAATGTCTAAGTTTCGTTGATGCCATGACTAATGCTAGTATTAATTTTTCTAAGTGAGAATACCTAGTTTCAGCATCTAACAAACTTTTGCTAACATAATAAACAGGATATTGCTGACCTTCATGGTCTTTTATAAGAACGGCACTTACAGCATTCCCTGATACAGCAAGGTACAGGGATAGTGGTTCACCATTTTCGGGTTTCATCAGTAGAGGTGCGGTTGAGAGGTATCGCTTCAAATCCTGTAGGGCTGCTTCGTGCTTCTCACCCAACTCGAATTTTTTGTTCTTCTTCAGGATATCATAAAAATCTTTGCATTTCTCTGAGGATCTTGAGATAAATCTGTTTAATGCTGCCACTCGCCCCGTTAATCGTTGAACATCTTTCATATTTGAGGGTGATTTAATATCCAAGATGGCTTTAATCTGCTCCGGGCTTGCTTCTATTCCTCTTTTGGTCACCATATATCCTAGAAATTTTCCTGCCCCCACTCCAAAATGGCACTTAGCAGGATTCAGCTTCATATTATACTGATCCAGGATATCAAACGCTCCTTTAATATCCTGGAGGTGATCCTGAGCTCTCTTTGACTTTACTACCAAATCGTCAATGTACACTTCCATGGTGTCCCCCAGTTTGTCTTTGAACATCATGTTTACCAATCTTTGGTATGTTGCACCTGCATTTTTTAAACCAAAAGGCATAGCTGTATAACAATAAATACCTGTTGGTGTCATGAAGGCAGTATCCTCCTGGTCAGAAGGCTCCATTTGGATCTGTTGAAATCCTGAGGATGCATCCATGAAAGTCAGCATTTCATGCCCGGCAGTAGCATCTACCATTGCATCAATGTGGGGGAGAGGAAATGGGTCTTTAGGACAAGCTTTATTCAAGTCTGTGTAATCCACACAGACTCTCCATTTTCCGTTCTTCTTCTGTACCACTACCACGTTTGCTAGCCACCTTGGGAATTTGACTTCTCTAATCATTTTGGACTTCAACAATCTTTCAACTTCTTCTTGGATAATTGTATTGCGTTCAGGAGCAAACTTCCTTCTCTTTTGTTGCACTGGCTTGAATGATTTATCAATTCCAAGCTTGTGAGTGATAATATCTTTGGATATGCCTGTCATATCCTCATGCTTCCATGCAAACGTTGACATCCTGCATTTTAAAAAGTTAATTAATTGTTCTTCAATATCCTGAGGGATATTGGTTCCCACGAGCACCGAAATATCGGGATTATCCTGGTCCAGGGCAATTTTCTTCACATCCTGCTACGGATCCTCCACGATATCCTGGGCCCGCGTCTTTAATTGCTATGCTGCACTAGGTTTGGTTGAGGATTTCATCGAGGATGAGTAGCATTCTTTTGCCTCCTGCTGATCACTATCAACTTTAACAACTCCCCAAGGGGTAGGTATCTTGATGCATTGGTGATATGTTGATGGCACGGCCTTCATATCGTGAATCCACGGTCTTCCTAATATAATGTTATAGCAGGATAGAGAGTCCATTACACAGAAACGTTGTATCGAGTTGACTCCTTCAACGTACACCGGCAACTTTATCTCTCCCACTGTGTTTCTGGCCTCTCCACTGAACCCAACAAGCACGGTGGACTTCGAGGTGATATCCATTGGAGATACATTCATTCTTTTAAGCGTCTCTAGTTGGATTATGTTGACGGAGCTGCCATTATCAACCAATATCCTGCGTACAAAATGGTTAGCCACATATAACGTTATTACCAGAGCATCATGGTGAGGATCCTGGACAGTATCCCTGTCATCAGCATCAAATGTGATCACTTTGTCGGTTGTGAGTGTAGTCATCCTGACAGGTTTGTCTCCCCTTTCGGCCTTAGCTTCTTTTGCATGTCTCTTTGCTGCCGAATACGAAGTCCCACAAATGTCGGATCCTCCCGAAATGAAGTTGATTATCTTGGCATCCGCGGGAGGTGAGGCTGCTCGCTCAGGATCCTTCTCAGTATCCTGACCCTTATTCTTCTTCCTTCCTAAGAGATCTTTCAAATATCCCTTGCTTAGAAGATAGCTTATCTCTTTCCTCAAAGCAATTCAATCCTCGGTCATATGTCCGAAATCTTCGTGGAAAGCACACCATTTTGATTTGTCTTTCCAATCCGCCTTTTGTTGATTCTTTCGAGGCCATCTTGCCTTGTCCCCTAGACCCTGCATGGCATACATCAATTCAGGAATGTTAACAGAAAAGCAATATTCAGATAATTCAGGATACTCTTCAGGATCCTCATCTTCGACAGCATTCACTCTCTTGTTCTCATTTCTGCCATATGGCTTAGGCCGATACGACTTGAATGAGGATTCCGACTTCCTGTTAGTTGACTCATAAGTGTTGGATGAGTTCATCCTTTCTTGCATCTTTCTGTCATCTTCCAACCGAATGTATCTTAGGGCCCTGTTCCGAGCTTCATCCAGGTTCCTGCATGGGTTCATTACAAGGTCTTGGTAAAATTGAGAATCCTTTTGCAACCCCATCTTGAAAGCTTGCACAGCTGTTGCAACATCAAGATGAGGAATGTCTAGTGATTCCCGGCTAAACTTGTTCACATAATCCCTAAGGGATTCCTGAGGCCCTTGTGTTATCCTGTAGAGATCACTTGTTAATTTTTCAAAGCTCCTACTACAAGAAAACTGACTATTAAATAAATTTACTAAATGAGCAAAAGATGTAATTGAATGTGGAGGAACATTCAAGAGCCACTTCAAAGCTGATCCTGTCAAGGTTGAACCAAAACCCTTGCACAAGCATGCTTCTTTGAGATCCGGAGGGATAGGGTTGATCTCCATCCTCTCCCTATACTGAGCAATATGCTCCTCAGGATCCGTCGTTCCGTCGTAAAGCTTCATGTTGGGGGTTTGGAACCTCTTTGGAATTTCAGCATCACAGATAGGATATGCAAAGCGAGATATCTTATGACTGTCTTGAGACACTTCCGGGATCGGCTGGACCACCCCGGGTACACTTGATATCATGTCCTTCAACTTCTGAAGTTCCCTAGTAAGTGCTGATGTCACACCTGTATCCTGCAAGGATCCACCATTGTTAGTATTATGAGTATTATTATTATTTGACACGTTACCCGTTGGAGGATTTTGCCCATATCCTGAAGCATATCCTGAGCTCCTTATGGTCGATATCCTGACCGAGGAGGGTATTTCAGGGGTATGATTCTGAGGAAGGCTGGGCACAATATTTCCCCGGTTATCCTCAGTATACACAGCTGAACTGAAATTCAAAGTTCTGGGTTGTAATGGAGTGACAATATCCTCAGCGGATCTGCTCGAGCCAGACTTCAGGAGTTGTATTTCCCTTAAGAGCATTTGGTTCGTTTCCTGCTGCTGCCTCATTTGTTCCTGTACACTTCCAAACAAGGTTAAAATTTCGTCGTTAGATGCTAAAACAGGGGCAGATTCCTGAACACTGCGGGTAGGGATAATATCCTGAGGTCGTGTAGAGGCTGGCATTCTTGGAGGAGGTGGTGGAAGCACCGAACCTGTAGTAACAGAAGTCGAAGCAGACATGGTAGAGGAACTCATGTTTGATCGTGAGGCCATTGTGGACAATGTAGCAAAAAGTTTTGAAAATAAAAAACCGATTAGCGATTTGACAAAAATTTTTAGTAAAGAGAGCACCACTTGCCCCACGGTGGGCGCCAAATTGTTTTGGTCAAAAATTACCTAAGCAATTTAGTGATCAAATTAGTAATGTGAGGTAGTGTGCTAAAAAGTTTATAAGAAATGTGCTTGTTGAGTTATTTAGGAAATCAGTATTCAGGATACGGCTCAGGATATTGAGCTGTATCTGCGATCAAACAGTGAGTAAATAATAAGCAAAAAGTAAAGGAAACGACACGAGATGTACGAGGAAAGCCCTTGATCAATCTAGATCGCCGGCATAAAACCTCGGGAGCTGACAATCGCAGCTGCCTTGTTCTTCTTATTGCTTTAAACTTCAGGATACAGTGCAGGATATCAACCAGATCACTAAGTGTTACAATGAATTCGTGTGAGAGTACAATTTGCGAGAGAGCAAGTGTTGGTGTGTAGTGAGTGTGATTGCAGTGAATTTGTTGTGTCCTATTCGATCTGGTGTTCCTCCTATTTATAGTAACGAAACACAAACAAATATCCCTATAAACATGGGATGCTTCGAATATTCCATCACGAACGTTGTAGACCGAGTAATAAGGCTTCAACGTCTTTCCTTGAACGGTTTGGACCGAGTCTTCCGCAGAACAAGTCTTTGTGAACGTTGCTAGCTTCCAGCCCACGTACCTGCACATAATCCGTTAGTGATCCTGAGGATACCATTCAGGATGTTACCAATACCCTGAATCTGCACCCCGGATATGAACAGATATTATTTAATCAAGATATAAGCCAAGATATTTCTCAGGATATGAGCTCAGAAATTAGCCCACAACAATAGGGATAGTGGTTCACCGTTTTCAGGCTTCATCAATAAAGGTGCGGTTGAGAGATATCGTTTCAAATCCTGCAAGGCTGCTTCATGCTTCTCCCCCCATTCGAATCTTTTGTTCTTCTTCAGGATATCATAAAAATCTCTACATTTTTCTGAAGATCTTGAGATAAATCTATTCAATGCTGCCACTCGCCCTGTTAATCGTTGAACATCCTTCATATTTGAGGGTGATTTAATATCCAGGATAGCTTTAATCTGCTCTGGGCTTGCTTCTATCCCCCTTTTGGTCACCATATATCCTAGGAATTTTCCTACCCCCACTCCAAAATGGCACTTAGCAGGATTCAGCTTCATGTTATACTGATCCAGGATATCAAACGCTCCTTTAATATCCTGGAGGTGATCCTGAGCTTTCTTTGATTTTACCACCATATCGTCGATGTACACCTCCATGGTGTCCTCCAGTTTGTCTTTGAACATCATGTTTACCAATCTTTGGTATGTTGCGCCTGCATTTTTCAAACCGAAGGGCATAGCTGTATAACAATAAATACCTGTTGGTGTCATGAAGGCAGTATCCTCCTGGTCAGAAGGTTCCATTTGAATCTGTTGAAATCCTGAGGATGCGTCCATGAAGGTCAGCATCTCATGTCCGGCAGTGGCATCTACCATTGCATCAATGTGGGGAAGAGGAAACGGATCTTTAGGACAAGCTTTGTTCAAGTCTGTGTAGTCTACACAAACTCTCCATTTCCCATTTTTCTTCTGTACCACAACCACGTTTGCTAGCCACCTTGGGAACTTAACTTCTCTGATCATCCTGGACTTCAATAATCTCTCAACTTCCTCTTGGATAATTGTATTCCGCTCAGGAGCAAACTTCCTTCTTTTTTGCTGAACAGGCTTGAATGATTTATCAATTCCAAGCTTGTGAGTGATAATGTCTTTGGGTATGCCTGTCATATCCTCATGCTTCCATGCAAACGTTGACATCCTGCATTTCAAAAAGTTAACTAATTGTTCCTCAATATCCTGAGGGATATTGGTCCCTACGAGCACCGAAATATCGGGATTATCCTGATCCAGGATAATTTTCTTGACATCCTGCTCCGGATCCTCCACGATATCCTGGGCCCGCGTCTTTAATTGCTATGCTGCACTAGGTTTGGTTGAGGATTTCATCGAGGATGAGTAGCATTCTTTCGCCTCCTGTTGATCACTATCAACTTTGACAACTCCCCAAGGGGTAGGTATCTTGATGCATTGGTGATATGTTGATGGCACAGCCTTCATATCGTGAATCCACGGTCTTCCCAGTATGATGTTATAGCAGGATAGAGAATCCATCACACAGAAATGTTGTATTGAGTTGACTCCTTCAACGTATACTGGCAACTTTATCTCTCCCACTGTGTTGCTAGCCTCTCCACTGAACCCAACAAGCACGGTAGACTTTGAAGTGATATCCGTTAGAGATACGTTCATTCTCATTAGAGTCTCTAGTTGGATTATGTTGACGGAGCTGCCATTATCAACCAATATCCTGCGTACAAAATGGTTAGCCACATATAACGTTATTACCAGAGCATCATGGTGAGGATCCTGGACAGTATCCCTGTCATCAGCGTCAAAAGTGATCACTTTGTCAGTTGTGAGGGTAGTCATCCTGACGGGTTTGTCTCCCCTTTCGGCCTTAGCTTCCTTTGCATGTCTCTTCGCCGCCGAATACGAAGTCCCACAGATGTCGGATCCTCCCGAAATGAAGTTGATTATTTTGGCATCCGCAGGAGGTGATGCTGCTCGATCAGGATCCTTCTCGGTATCCTGACCCTTATTCTTCTTTCTTCCTAAGAGATCTTTCAAATATCCCTTGCTTAGAAGATAGCTTATTTCTTTCCTTAGAGCGATGCAATCCTCAGTCATATGTCCGAAATCTTCGTGGAAAGCACACCATTTTGATTTGTCTTTCCAATCGGCTTTTTGTTGATTCTTTCGAGGCCATCTAGCCTTGTCCCCTAGACCCTGCATGGCATACATCAATTCAGGAATGTTAACGGAAAAGCAATATTCAGATAATTCAGGATACTCTTCAGGATCATCATCTTCGACAGCATTCACTCTCTTGTTTTCATTTCTACCATATGGCTTAGGCCGATATGACTTGAATGAGGATTCTGACTTCCTGTTAGTTGACTCATAAGTGTTAGATGAGTTCATCCTTTCTTGCATCTTTCTGTCATCCTCCAACCGAATATATCTTAGGGCCCTGTTCCGAGCTTCATCCAAGTTCCTGCATGGGTTCATTACAAGGTCTTGATAAAATTGAGAATCTTTTTGCAGCCCCATCTTGAAAGCTTGCACAGCTGTTGCAACATCAAGATGAGGAATGTCTAGTGATTCCCGGCTAAACTTGTTCACATAATCCCTAAGGGATTCCTGAGGCCCCTGTGTTATCCTGTAGAGATCACTTGTCAATTTTTCAAAGCTTCTACTACAAGAAAACTGACTATTAAATAAATTTACTAAGTGAGCAAAAGATGTAATCGAATGCGGAGGAACATTCAAGAGCCATTTCAAGGCTGATCCTGTTAAGGTGGAACCAAAACCCTTGCACAAGCATGCTTCCTTAAGATCCGGAGGAATAGGGTTAATCTCCATTATTTCCCTATACTGAGCAATATGCTCCTCAGGATCCGTAGTTCCATCGTAAAGCTTCATGTTGGGGGTTTGAAATCTCTTTGGGATCTCAGCATCACAAATAGGATATGCGAAGCGAGATATCTTGTGGCTGTCTTGAGACACTTCCGGAATCGGCTGGACCACTCCAGGTACACTAGATATCATGTCCTTCAACTTCTGAAGTTCCCTAGTGAGTGCTGATGTTACACCTGTATCCTGCAAAGATCCAGTATTATTAGTAGCATGAGTATTATTATTATTTGACACGTTACCCGTTGGAGGGTTTTGCCCATATCCTGAAGCATATCCTGAGCTCCTTATGGTCGACATCCTGACCGAGGAGGGTATTTCAGGAGTATGATTCTGAGGAAGGCTGGGCACAATATTCCCCCTGTTATCCTCAGTATACACAGCTGAACCGAAGTTCAACGTTCTGGGGTGTAACGGAGTGACAATATCCTCAGCAGATCTGCTCGAGCCGGACTTCAGGAGTTGTATTTCCCTTAAAAGCATTTGGTTTGTTTCCTGTTGCTGCCTCATTTGTTCCTGCACACTTCCAAATAAGGTTAAAATTTCATCGTTAGAAGCTAAAACAGGAGCAGATTCCTGAACACTGCGGGTAGGGATTATATCCTGAGGTCGTGTAGAGGCTGGCATCCTTGGAGGAGGTGGTAGAAGCACCGGACCGGTAGTAGCAGAAGTCATAGCAGACACAGTAGAGGAACTCATGTTTGATCTCGAGGCCATTATGGACAATGTGGCAAAAAGTTTTGAAAATAGAAAACCGATTAGCGATTTAACAAAAAATTTTAGTAAAGAGAGCACCACTTGCCCCACGGTGGGCGCCAAATTGTTTTGGTCAAAAATTACCGAAGCAATTTAGTGATCAAATTAGTAATGTGAGGTAGTGTGCTAGAAAGTGTATAAAAAATATACTTGTTGAGTTATTTAGAAAATCAGTATTCAGGATACGGCTCAGGATATTGAGCTGTATCTATGATCAAACAATGAGCAAACAATGAGCAAAAAGTAAAGGAAATGACACGAGATGTACGAGGAAAGCCCTTGATCAATTTAGATCGCCGGCATAAAACCTCGGGAGCTGACAATCGCAGCTGCCTTGTTCTTCTTATTGCTTTAAACTTCAGGATACAGTGCAGGATATAGACCAGATCGCTAAGTGTTACAATGCCTTTGTATGTAAGTGAGAATTTGCTCGAGAGCAAGTGTTAGAGTGTAGCGAGTGTGATTGTGATGTCCTATTTGATCTGGTATACCCACCTATTTATAGTAATGAATTACAAACAATAATCCCTACAAATATGGGGTACTCCGAATATTCCATTATGAACGTTATTGACCGAGTAATACGGCTTCAACGTCTTCATTTGAACGACTTGGACCGAGTCTTCCGCGGAATGAGTCTTATGAACGTTGCCAACTTCCAACCCACGTACCTGCACATAATCCATTAGTAATCCTGAGGATACCGTTCAGGATATTACCAATATCCTGAACCAGCATCCCGGATGTAAACAGATACTACATAACCAAGATACAAACCAAGATATTTTCCAGGATATAGGGGTTCAGAATTTCACCCATAACAGCAGCATTAAACAGATTTATTTCAAGATCCTCAGAAAAATGCAAAGAGTTTTATGATATCCTGAAGAAGAATAAGAAATTCGAATGGGGAGAGAAGCATGAAGCAGCTCTGCAGGATTTGAAGAAATATCTCTCAACTGCACCTCTACTGATGAAACCTGAGAATGGTGAACCACTATCCCTATACCTCGCAGTATCAGGGAATGCTGTAAGTGCCATCCTTATAAAGGATCATGAAGGTCAGCAATATCCTGTTTATTATGTTAGTAAAAGTTTGTTAAATGCTGAAACTAGATATTCTCATTTAGAAAAATTGATACTAGCATTAGTTATGGCATCAACGAAGCTTAGACATTACTTTGAGACACATAGGATTCATGTTAAAACAAATTATCCTGTCAAAAATGTGCTTAGGAAACCAGAGATGTCAGGCAGGATGGCCAAGTGGTCAGTAAAATTGAGTGCTTATGATTTAGTATATGAACCTAGAAATGCCATAAAGTCTCAGGCTTTAGCTGACTTTGTGGCTGATTTCAGTAGTGACATCCAGGATGAGGTAGACCTAGAAGTCCAACAGTTAGGAGAATCCTCAGGATCCTGGACGTTATATATTGATGGTGCATCTAATGTACGAGGAGTAGGATTGGGAATACTACTAAAATCGCCACAGGGGGACATATTACCCCAGGCTATTAGGTGTGAATTCCCTGCTACTAATAATGAAGCAGAGTATGAGGCTTTAATTGCAGGATTAGAGTTGGCTAAGAATATGAATATCAAGGATTTGCAAGTATATGTTGACTCCTTGTTAATTACTAACCATTTTAATGGATCCTATGCAGTTAAGGGTGAGAAATTAATCGAATACCTCGATATTCTCAAAAAATTAGCAGGATATTTCGATGTTTTTACACTTGAACAGGTACCAAGGGAGGATAATGCTGAAGCAGATGCCTTAACAAATCTGGGATCATCAATCAGGATACCAGAAGGGACCCAAATACCAATATTACATATCTTGTATCCTGCGACGAATCCTCAGGATAAAGAAGTAGCGGGTATTCAGGATCCTGGAGCAGACTATCCTGAAAAGGATCCTAAATCCTGGACGGCTCCAATCGTGAGATATCTCAAGGAAGGACACATCCCCGAATATGAAAATCCTAAGGCATTTAGGATGAAGGTATCACGGTTCACTATTATAAATAATGTTTTATACAAGAAATCTCTTGCAGGACCCTATTTGAGGTGCTTGGAGGATCCTGAAGCCAAAGAAGTACTTCAGGATATACATGAAGGGGATTGTGGTAACCACACTGGGGGCAGATCATTATTCTCGAAAGTATTAAGGACAGGATATTATTGGCCAACGATGAGGAAAGATGCTGCAGAATATGCTCGAGGGTGTGATGCATGTCAAAGGCATAGTAACATACTACATCAACCAGCTGAACCGCTATATCCTGTAACTTCCCCTTGGCCATTCATGAAATGGGGGATGGATATAGTAGGGAAGTTACCAAAAGCTCCAGGAGGAAAAGTCTTTATGCTAGCAATGACGGATTATTTCTCTAAGTGGGTTGAAGCTGAAGCATTTGTTCAAGTTAGAGACCAAGAAGTAGTATCCTTCATAAAGAGGAATATCCTGACTAGGTTTGGGGTACCAGCTGAAATCATTTGTGATAATGGGTCCCAGTTTATAAGCAAGAGGACTACTGACTTTTGCAAAAGTTGGGGAATCAAAATGGTCACGTCTACTCCGGTACATCCTCAAGCGAATGGACAAGCTGAATCCTCAAACAAGATAATTGTCAATAACCTGAAGAAGAGACTTGGAGCTAAAAAAGGAAGATGGGCAGAAGAATTACCCTTGTTTTGTGGGCTGATAGGACAACGGTAAAGAATGCAACCGGCCAAACCCCATTTTCCTTGGTATTTGGAGCAGAAGCAGTGATTCCAACGGAAATGGCGATACCTACTGCAAGATCTATCTTACAGGATCCTGAACAGAATCCTGAAGCCTTATGTCAAGATTTGGATACTATAGATGAAAAAAGAGATGCAGCAAGGCTAAGGATGGCAGCATATCAACAAAGAATATCCAGAGCATATAACAAGAATATAAGGACTAGGAGATTTCGAGTTGGTGATTGGGTGCTAAGAAAGGCTTTTCAAAATACCACTAATTCTGCCGATGGCAAGCTAGCTCCAAAATGGGAAGGACCATATGAGGTTGAGTCAGAAGCAGGGAAAGGAGCATATCGACTCAAGAATATGGAAGGGGATATGCTACCGAGGTCCTGGAATGCAATACACTTAAAGCTCTATTTCAAGTAAGAATAGAATTTAATTTCTATCTCAGAATGGTATGTATTCTATATCTTTTAAATATATTTGTTTATTATCTTGAACCCAATACTGACTTAAGCATCGGAGGGGTGTTAGCCAAGCTAACACCCACCTTAGTTTACAGTTGTTTTGCAGCATATGTTTCAGGATATAGCTCCAGGATATGCACTCAGGATAACCCGAAAGATTAGAGGATTGGCCCCCTCTCTCACGTTTAAGGGATCCTGATCCCTTCAAAGGTTTAAAGGTATTCACCTTTCTTTCGAATTGGGTTTAAACACCTCGCCTGGAGCGCAAGTTATCTAGGTATAGTTCAAGGTAGCGGGACCAGTTCATGTAAAAGTGGCTGACAATTTCGTTACTGTTGGCTATATCCTTGATCCTGAAGGTATATGAGGATTGATCACCCTCTCTCACGAAAGGGTATTTTCATGCTCTCTAAGGTTTAAAGGTTTTCACCTTTCTAAGATTTGGAGTTTGTACACTCTCGCCTGTAGCGCATGAAACTCAGGGTTTATCCCCAGGATATCAGGGTTTATCCCCAGGATATCAGGGTTTATCCCCAGTATGCTGAGGATTCATTCCAGGATATCAAGGGTTTTGCCTCGGGGTATTCGGAAATTAGTCAACCCAAAGTGTGAATACATTTGCATTTCTGTGTCGTACACAGGGAACATACATTATACTATTCAAAGGATGGATCCAAGTTTGTAAGTA